>LOJH01005409.1:0-15218 GCA_001685095.1 Ellobius talpinus | reverse complement strand
CTTATTGGCTAACTCTTACATATTAAACTAACCCATCTCTATTAATCTGTGTATTGTCACGTGGCGGTGTCTTACCGGGTAAAGTTCCGTCAGGCGTGGGGCTACATGGCTTCTCTTTGACTCCACTTTCTTCCTCCAAGCATTCAGTTTAGTTTTCTCTGCCTTGCTAAGTTCTATCTGCTATAGGTTAAAAGCAGTTTCTTTATTCATTAATGGTAATCACAGCACACAGAGGGAAATCCCATATCAGTGGGGTGCTCAGAAAATGTATGCCTGGGTTGCCCCCGAAAGGGTTGTGCATTCAGCAGTAATGGGGCCAACTCCTTAGCATCATGAGAGGCCACACATTTGACAAGTAGAATAGGGGAATTGATTGTGGGGCTCCAGATCCCAAAATCCAGCCTACTCTGTCAACTCTAGCTCTCTGACCTTGGGCCAGGTGGCCCTTCATGCCTCAGCCTTTGTATCTATAAATTAGGGCAATACCCACCACATCTACTGCCTGTGAGGATAGAAGTTACAAGTGTGGGTCAGTCCAGAGCCTGGCTTGTGGAAGGGCACAGCATGAAGCACTCAGACATCAGCATCCAATGGCTTTTAGAGTCCTTGGACATAGAAGATATTACTCAACCAACAGTAGCCACTATGTATAATTGCTACCATTTGCTCATTATAAAAATGTACATTAAGTTTCTGTTTTCCCTCTTTGTAATATTGATGTCATGTTATCTTTTGATAAATATTGAATAAATGAAGATCAGAGTTTGAGTTGATGATATTCCTTTCTTGGCTGTTGTTTTCACTGGTCAGGACAGAGGGCTGTCCCAGAGTCCTTGCTCTGGCTCTTTCCTGTGTTGATGGAGGATCTGCCTTTTCTTCTCTAAAATGGGGGAGATCTGTAGCTGCTTCCTAGGGTCACTGAGAGGGCTAAGTGAGTTACTGCCTCTAAGGGCTTGTATGATAGCTGTGGAACAAAGGGCTGTTGTGTGGCACATGTCGAAGGACATTGAGGTCTGTGCTCAGTGGGAAAGTAGGTGCTCACTAAACACACATTCCTTGTTCCTTTTCCATTCTCAATCCCTTCAGTCCTCCGCTGACACCACTCTGACTGGGCTTCCCAGTCATGGAGCTCTGCTAATGGAAGAACTATGCTGGGGACAGAAGAGATATGCCATAGCCTGAGCAACTTCTGCTGGTGGCAGCTGTCATCCTCTACAGGGAGGCTTCCTCCTCATGCCAGTACTAGCCTCAGCACACACAGGCATGAAGGCCAGGGCAGGCTGCTGGCACTCCTTCCTGGAAACTATTTCTAGCTCCAGGAACTGTTCACCATGATTTCCCTTTTTTATTGTCATGAAGTAACTGAGTCAAATGTCCCCAGCCAACACCAGCACAAAAAAATGCATCTTTGCCCACATGGCAGCCTCATTAAAACCACAGAATTATATTTTCCATACTCCCCAGGCTTCTCTTTCTGAATTAACAACAAACAAAAAAAGCCTTTCAGTTTTAGCTATTTGGAATTGAAATCTTTCTTTTAATTAAATCTTTTTAATGTTTATTAGCGGGAGGTGGGGAATATTGCCATAGTACATGTGTAGTGGTCAGAAGACAATTTGTGGGAGTCAGTTCTCTCTTCCTCATGTAGATTCTGGGGATTGAACTCAAGTCATCAGGCTTGGCAGCAGGAATCTTCTTTGCTGGCGAAGTCCGGTCACCAGCCCTGCAGAATCTTTCTAAGTGTGTTATGCACCCACTTACATTTGCTTTCTCTTGCGTTGGAAGGAAAAAAAGTGCTATTAAACTGGCTCTCCAGACACCAAACACACACCCCACACGCTCTGTGTTTGCTCAGTTCCCGCCGTGGAAATACTCTCTCCACAGTGGGTCCTAACAATCAGTTTGGAAGGGTCTTAAATATTCATAGGTTGCTTGTAAAGGAAAGGAAGCATTCAGTGTGACCAGGTGGAAAGGACAGGCCACCAAACATCAGTAGGCCTGGATTTGGGACACTTGAGAGCTAGCCTCCCAGAGCAGGGCAATTCCTGGAGCTTCCTTTTAGAAACTGAGGTAACAGTGACCTCACAGAAGTCATGATCAACAAAAAAGATAGTGGAACACATTGGGGATCTCAAATTCAAGTGCCACATCAGACAAGACCTGGGTTGAGACATGGGCAGGCACCTGAATCTGCTTCTCTGGCTTGGCTGCATATGGGAACCAACAGAAAGCCTCACAGATATCTCTAGCAACTAAACCAGAATTTTTGAAGGTTTAAAACAAACAATATCCCCAGGTCTTAGGCAGCTGTGGATGACTAGCTAGCATGCCTGTCACCTTCCAAGTAAGTGAACTGTTCTGCACATGGCGGTAGCTACAGAATGGCTTCACCTGCCCCAAGGAGCCTGGCGCTTTACGGCAACCTGCTGACAGTTCTTTGGTTGGCCTGTCTTTCTCAACCCTAATGACTTGGCTTCCAGGAACCATTTCCAGCCACAACCCCTGCCTGTGTAGGTATGCCCCTCACTGCTGGCTTTGTCTTGCTGTTGGCAGTGGCTATGGGTGCATTTTGTACCACTTTTGTCTCTTAAATGAGGGTTGCTCTGCTGGGGTTTCAAGAGAAAAGACTTCTGCGATTCCACCTCCACTTCTCCCTACTTCACTCTCTAGCCATGGTAAGATGTTGGAGATCCCAAGTGTGTTGTGTCATGCCCTTTCACATGTTTGGCAATACTCTTCCCTCCACCCATGATGCGCGTCTGTTTTCCCACAGTGACCTTTCACCTTACAAAGGTCAGCTCTATGTCATCTCTTCCTGAAGCCTCTCTGCCTTTCTAAGGGCAGGGCACACTCAGTTGAGGACTCAGGACCTTAATGGTTAATATTGTCAAGTTCATAGGATTCAGTCACCTAGGAGACAAGCTGCTGAGCATAACCAGGAAGAATCATCTAGATTATGTTCATGAAGATGGGAAAACCCATCCTAACTGAAGATGGCACCATTCCATGGACTGTAGTCCTGAACTGAATAAAAAGGAGAAGTCTAGTTGAATGTGGATATTCATCTCTCTCTGCTTCATAATTATGACACAATATGCAAACCTCATGTCTCTGACACCATGAGCCCTTCACCATGGTGACTGCGTCCTTGAACTGCAATGACACCACGATCCCTTCACCATGAGGGACTGTGTCCTTGAACTCTGATGAAACCATGACCCCTTCACCATGATGGACTGTGTCCTTGAACTGACCCCTTCACCATCATGGACTGCACCCTTGAACTGTGAGCCACGATAAATTCTTCTGCAGTTTCTTAGGTCACACCTGTCTCAGCAACACATAAAGTGCACGACTTGTTCACCCTCCCTTGGCACAACGCTGCCTTCATTTGTATATCCTCTTGTCCTGATTCAGCAAGTGTTTATTTGGTGATTTTTCTGGTGAACGAAGTGAGTGAGCTGGGTTATGGATTAGACACCCCAGTTGTCGGTTGTGCCTTCTGGGGTCACAGCTGCACTGGACTCGTCTGTGCCCCCATCCCTCTGCACAGGGCCATGTATGCAGGGTTGGTTTGTATTTGTTTGTTTTGGTTTTTTTCGTAGTGGAAAGACAGGTGGAAGGCTGGGCGGGTGGAAGGCATTTGTAACTTGTGTGTATTTGGGGCCGCTATGACTCAGGGGACTAAGTGGACTGCAAGAATGGTGTTCTAAGCAGCTGTTTCCAGAAGCATCCTAGAGGTTCAGTTCCCACAGCAGGGCTCATTCCTGACCATCACACTGTGGACCACTTTCTTTAAAGAACTTCACATTGACTTTGGAAAAAGAATTTTTTGCTGAAAGTGTCCAGAATGAAAACAATAAACCGAGGGTGAATTTGGAGGGCTGCAAGGGCTATGTTCAGGAAAGAAACCAGCTGGCAGTGGTTCCTGACTTTGCTCAGTGCGTGCATGTGTGTATGTGTGTTGTGCTGTAAGGTATGGAACCCAGGACCTTGCATTCACCAACTGGACAAGCACTCTACCCCAGGACCATGTGTGCACTTGGAAAAGCAAGTGTCACATAAAGCTTAGGGATAGCTGCTAAAGTTAAATCTCATTGAGCAGAGAACCTCTGATGTTGGTCTCCCCAACTCCCGAAACTAACATCCCAGTCTTTGCCATTTTCCCTCCCTTTTCCAGAATGCAGTTACTAAGCATGGTTATTACAGATTGCTGTTAGCTGCACATGTGTTTGTCTTGTTGCAATTTGAAAGATCTTTGCAAATGCTCCTTCTCAAAGGAGGAAAAGCTTCAGAGACTTGAGTCACTGCCTGAGGTCAGGTGGCCATGCCCACGCCCAGCTCTATTTCTCACTGTGTTCTTGCTGCTTACTGCAGTCCGCTTACCTACTTTTAGTTAGGCTTGATGTGGGCCTAGCTCAGGACCCTGTGCCCACCAGGCAAGCACTAGACTCCCCAGCTACACCCCCAGTGGTTAATTGATAGCATTTTATGCCACAGGAATTTGTATTTTAGTTAAACAGCACATGAAAAATAATGATAATAATTTAAAGATATGCTTAAGAACATTATAGATCTGTATTAAGTGCCATTAATACTTTTCTTGTATTATGTAGCCTTGCCACTTGAGTTCACTTAAAAAAATAAATTCAATATTTCCCTGCTCTACTGATGAAGCCCTAAATTCTAAAATTTTCCCAAGGGCAGTAGTTGGAGCTCCCCAGTGATTACTCCTGGTTCGACCAGCTTTCTGGCTATATTTATCACTTGGTTAATTTGGTCATAGGGTTTCTTCCTTTCAGGAAGATGGTAATTGTATGGAATCGCTTTGATTAGGGATTTATAAACGTCACATTAATTTGATCTTTTTGTTCTTTCACGGTTAGCTATTTATAACACGAAGATGGATTTTTATCCTTTGAGCGGATACAAAGAAAGAAATGGCTGGGCTTGTAGAATCATTCATGTAACAAGCATTTTCTGATTCTGTCCCATGTGTGGGGTGCATTTGAAGGGGAGCTTGGGAGCCACAGTGTCTACCTGTGTGGTCTGACCTTTGACTCTGGGCTATGTCCCAGCAGGTGCTTGCTCTCCTGGGTTCTGGAATGCCCCCAGAGGCTCCTGTAAAGGCTTAGTTCTAAGCTTGAGGAGGGTAGAAGTCTCAAGAAGTGGGACCCAGTGGGAGGTCTTGGGCCATGGACATCAAGCTCTCAAAGAATGTTACAGGGTCCTAGCCCCTTCCTCGCTCTCCTTTTTGCTTCCTGGTTGCTGTGGAGTGCACAGCTTCCTCCAGCACAGTGCACTGCCTCCCTGCAGGCCCAGAAGCTCCAGACCAGGAGCCCTCCCTGTTTCCAGACTAGCTCTCTCAGGTGTTTGTTGCAGTGAAGGAGAGCTGAGCGGCAGGGCTGCTTAGCCAGATTGTGTGCTTTACATCTGTAGTTCAAGGCTTTAGGCGGCAAATGAGGGAGGATTGCTGTGAGTTCAAGGCGAGCCTGGGCCACAGAATGAGACCCTGCCTCAAAACATAAATATGCAAAATGAAAGTTTTTTCAGCTCACAAATTGGTAAGTTCAAATGCAAGGTGTTGGCAAAAGCTGAGTTCTCTGCGGGCTTCTCACTGTATCCCATCATAGAGAATGGAGATGGTGGGAGAAAGTGGTCCCACCTCGATACACAAGGCCAGAGAGTGTAGGATGTAGCCAGGGCCAGGTTCTCATAACACTCCTGAGAGCAGTCTTGCTCCCTCCCAGAGCATACCCTCAGCTGGCCTATGGCCCTGCCATTACACCCTGTCACCACTTCCCATGCCACTAACCCGGGAACCAAGCCCCCAGCACATGGACCCTCGGGGAATGAACCATGCCCAAACCATAGCAGGGTGGGACAGTGATGGAAGCATGCAGCCATCTTCTTCTCCTTTGAGGTGATCCTTGCACAGGAGGGGAGAGGGCCAGGCTGGCTTCAGCATGTTTGACATCACCTGTTCTGACCATTCTTGGAAAACCATGAAGATCTGTGAAACAGCAATTTGCCGTTTGCTAATCTATGAAAAACTATCTCCTGCTGTAAAGTAAAAGGCTTTTGTTTTCTGCTACAATAGTCTGAGCATCAGTGGGTAGCTGAGGGAAGAGTCTGGGGAAGCAGAGTCTTTCTAGGTCCATCAGGATCAGCCATAAAGGTCCTAGTCCATCTTAATCCAGTCAGCCTTGAACAGTGTCTGTTATGATCTGTACAGCTAAGGAGAACTGGGCCACACGGTCCCTACCTTTAAGGAGGGAAGATAAACAATCCTAACACTTTAGGGCTCTGTCAGTCAGAGGGCAAGCATCTTCTGGTCACCTGTGAGTTAGCCATTGGTTACTAGTCTGTGTGTTCTCCCTAAAAGACTCATAGGGCAAGGCCATGCGTGGTGTTTTACATCTATCATTTCTCTGCTCATGCTGCTGAATGCCATGTGACCTACAAGATTGCCAAGGCCAAGGGACTAGTCTGCTGGACACTATCCCAAATTCTGTAGCTGTAGCCTAAGTGGCTAGGGACTTAGCTTACTTGCTTAAGGGCCATCAGACCCCCTTCCATAGCATTGGACCTGGTCATGGAGCTAAACGAGGTGCAAGAGTTTGTTCTGAGTTTAGCAGATACCCTGGTGACATGGACTGGTCTTCTGTGGCTTCGGGATCAACTGGTAAAGACAAGCATGGCGTCTGGAGAGTCCATCCTTATCTATAGCAGAGGCCTGGGGTAGTATGGTAGCAGTTTGCATTAGTGTGTGGATACACAGACAGGAATGGGGTAGGCAGGCTCCTGGCTGACTTCCTTCCGGAGACAACCACGGAAGGAAGAACTGGAGTCAGCTTGAGAGTTTGTCTTGAGAAGGACACAGGGGGAGCCGATCTGTGCCATACAGAAGAGGGTGACATTACCCAGGATGTGCAGGGTCCTGTCACACAAAGTGCCTGCAGGGCCAGCTGCTTGAAATGAGATCTCGAGGGCCCTGAGCCTTGTCCCTGCTCCCCTCAACCAGCTCAGGTGACCTGGGATCCAGGAGTGAAGAAGCCAGAGGACTCAAGAATGAAGGCTTGAGAGCAGGGCGAATTTGGCAAGGACGACAACAGAAAGCAGTTTCAAGGGAAGAGAAACAGCCTAGTTTTGGACAGGTAAACTGTAAAGTGCATGTCAGCACTCAGGAAATGTCACCATTACCACCACTGTCACCATCACCAGCTTCACAGCTGTCAGCTCAGCAGCAGCACTAAAGGTGAGGACTTCCGGGAAGAGCAGAACACCAGAGAAGGGCAGCACAGGTAGCAGCCATACCCCGTTCCTCTCAGAAGGCAGCACAGAGGCATTGTGGGTACCCAGCTCTCACTTTGTGACAACGTGGTGACTTGAAGGTTTCTTAAAACAAACTGCAGTTTTGGAAGTGAGGTGTGAGCGGCAGTTACGCCTGGCGACCCTGAGGTCCCCACACGGAAGCTCTCACACATGCTAAGACAATGGCGGCCCTGCATGGTTAAAATGTTTTAATGGAGAAAAATGGATGTGAGCAGCAGAATCTTAAATGCATTAGTTTTTGACATTGTGAAATTAATTGGCTCCCAAATATAGCCCTCTTCTGCTGTAAGTGGAGCTCTGAAGAGCCTCCCGTGTACCCACTGCCATAGCCAACATCTCTGGGTTCCATGGTGAATAAAGGCCTCTTTGTTTAATTAGAGCTGAATAGTGTTTGAATAAGTTGGTAATCCAATTAAAATTATATTTGCAGTTTATACAAAATAAAAAAGGTGACTTGTTCAGCAAATGTTTTATGAAAGTGCTCTGTGAGCTGGAGGCGGGGTTACCCTGCAGTGAGCTGGAGGTGGGGTTACCCTGCAGAGGGCTGGAGGAGGGGTTACCCTGCAGAGGGCTGGAGGCGGGATTACCCTGTAGTGAGTTGGAGGAGGGGTTACTCTGCAGTGTGCTGGAGGAGGGGTTACCCTGCAGTGAGCTGGAGGAGGGTCACCCTGCAGTGAGCTAGAGGCGGGGTTACCCTGCAGTGAGCTGGAGGCGGGGTTTCCCTGCAGTGAGCTGGAGGAGGGTCACCCTGCAGTGAGCTGGAGGCAGGGTTTCCCTGCAGTGAGCTGGAGGAGGCCTGGGGGCCTTGCCCTCAGAGAGCCTGGGGCCTCCACGTGTGGTGACCCAAAATGCAGTTGGGGCTCAGAGGAAAGTAGTTTGCTCTGCCTAGAGAAGGGGACACTTGCAGTGGGCTTTGAAGAAAAAGGAAGAATGTCATTTTAAAAGGGAGGCACTCAGGGCACAGTAAAGTTCCAGGGAGAGGGGAGCTCTGAAGTACTGATGGGGGACAGCTATGACCAGCACTTCGCTCTTCCTGTGTTTGTCTGGACGCAGGCTAATGGAGGCAGCACAGATTTCAAGAAACGAAGGGGGAAGCAATAAAGTGGACTGGAAGTACAGCTTAGTGGTAGGATTCTTGCCTTCCATGCGCAAGGCCTGAGTTCAGACCTCAGCAAGGCCTTAGGGAAGAGGCTAGGGAGGAGACAAAGAAATAGGTCAACATTTTAACATTCAGAACTTGGAGGGGGAGATGGAGGATTCAGAGCCGATTGTCCTGTTAGCACACAATCGTGTATCATTTAAAAGAGGGCCTATTAATCTTATGGTCTTTGTCCATAAGAGCTTGCAGAAACGCTGCTGTTGAAGCCCCCAGAGCAAGCTCCACTGTTAGGTCCAGGGAGGAAGGGGACTAGCCAGGTGACTGCAACCCACAGGCATTTGGCCCTTCTCCGCATGGCATCTTTTTAGGTAGCACCTTGAGTACCCACTGGGGCGCCCCACCCTCACCCACCCCACTCATTTCTCCTGCTTTGGGGGTTCCTCTGTCTGATGAAATGATTTCCAGGACCATGGTCACATCAGCTGCCCTGTGCTCCTCAAGCTGGACTCGGCTCAGCCACCAAGCCAAGAGCTGGCACTTTGCCTATTTCCTGCTTTTATAAACTAAAACATCTATATCATTAATCATGAAACACTATAACTTTCTAGACAATACAATGGGTAGCTATGTAATCCCCATAGATGAGCACAATTTTGCCTTATCTATTCCATATTTCTCTTTTAGTTTTAAAGATTAATTACATGTATTCTTTGACAATTTTATATATGCATATACTTTTTGTAACTATCTTTTAAAGTCCCTATGTAATGTTCCTTCCCTCTCCCCAGAAGGAATCATTGCTCCATTCACTTTGCCAAATATACAGAAATTATAGGCAGTATGTGTGATGATTACACACTAGTTTGGGTTTAATCTAAATGGCACATGCCCTGTTTTAACCAGCCTTTCCCACAGCACTGTTTGGAAGGTTACTGCATGTGACCTGGGTAGATATCTGCCAGGGCTCTACTGTTCACTGGCTGGCTGCACAGTATTCTATCTGATAAGCCAGGGTCGATCTGTTCTGTCTTATTCAGCAAAGAGAAACCAAGCCGTTCCTCTCACCTTTGTGGAGACAAGAGAGGCCCTCTAAACGCCCTTCTGTGTGTCCCTGGCACCCATGTGCCAGAGTTTCTCTGGATTTATTGTTATTATTTCATTGTTATATTATTACATTACATAAAAATGTTATTGTCTCTTGAGACTTTAGGGACCTGGTTATCTGCTCCATCACTTAAACCTAGAACAATACCTTCAATAAATATCTGTTCGAAGAATGAACACATGCACATGACACCCCTGGGCGACTGTACTTACATTCGCACCAGTTTGTGTAAACATTTCCATTTCCGACCTTCTTGCCCACACCTGGTTGCGGAGTGCATTTGCTAGTCTGATCCCTATGGGCAGCATCATCTCATTTGCATTTCTGTGATAGCTAATGAGCCTGGCTGTCTTCAGGTATAGTTACTGATTTGTAGACATGTTCTCTTCATCTTGGCTAAAGAGCCTCTGCTGGTCACTTGGGTCGTATGTGGTGGCTTAGGCTGTGCTTTATAGTGTGCCTGTTGACAAGTACAGGTTCCTATTTTGTCTGTCCATCTTAATTTTGTTGTTTATTTTGTTTTTGACACAGGTAGTTTGTGCTGTCTTTGAACTCAATAGCCCGGGTGGTCCTGAACTCAGGATCCTCCTACCTCCCACTCTAAGTACTGGGGTCACAGGCACACGTAGCATGTGTGACGTGAGTGGCTGGCTATTCCCAGCTTTTTAGCTTTGCAGTTTTATTACTTGTTTACATTGACATTTTTACTTTTTCCTTTCTTGTAGTATAGCTTTTTAAAACTTATTTATTTTATTTTTATGTGAGTTGGTATATAGCCTGCGTGTATGTCTGTCATACACAAGGGTGTCACATAACTGGCACTGCAGTTACAGATGTCATGAGCTGCCTTGTGATTCCTCTAGAAGAGCAGCCAGTGCTCTTACCTCTGAGCCATCTCTCCAGCCCTTTTCTTTCTTTTTAAAAATACCATTTTATCCTCATGCTCGCAATGCTCACGATTTGAAAGTGGCTCCTCTAATGTGCTGTTTCTTACTGCGCCAGTGTGATGTCAGCTGTGGGTTCTGGAAGGAAGCTGTTGTCAGGTTACTTGGTAAATCTTTGCAATCCTAGGATAAACATTGACAATTATAGATTGGTTTGTTTCATACTTTACTGGATCTGTTTCCAGAGAGTCTTTTTGGTTCTCAAACTTATCTATTCCCTTGGGGTCTGGTTTATTCTCTTCAAAACTTTGTTTTTACATATTATTAGGTCAGGATTCTGTGCTTTGCTTTGTCATTTTCTTCGGGAGGGGCATCTGTCTCCATGGTTTCTGCATACACTCTTCAGCTCCCACTGGTTCTATAGCCAAGTCACCAAACATTGAGTCTGCAACTGCTGTGTGCCAGTATAGCAGGATGAGGAGACAAAAAAGCATCGCTTGGCAAACACTTGTCACACAATTAGTGCGATGATCTGCAAAGTCTTTAAATAATACAGTGACATGGAGACTGGTCATGAGCTCGGGGCTTAGGATCAGATGAGCCTGGACTCAAACTGCGGTGCCATCGGTTACTGACTATGTCACTACTGTGAATGAGTTAGCAATTGGCCTAATTGTTTACGGCCACAGTCTGTCCCTTCAAGCAGGACCTTACGTGTGTGTTTCACACAGTATTTTGGAATCTATGCGGTATAAAATGCTTAGCACGGTATCCAGCATACAGTGGGAATCAATCAAATGGAGCTGTCATTATTTGCATCCATCTTTCCATTTGTACCCATAATTGCTTTATGAGATAGATTATTGTTAGCATTTGACAGATGTTTCATGAGCATGTGGGAACATTTAGTAAAATATTGTAAAAATGTTGCTTTTATTAATATATGTAAAAGGGCTTTGATCGATGTCAAATACCATGCAGATGGAAGGGAATGTCATTCTGGGGGATGGCTTAGGCCCAAATTCTTGTCTGCAGTTGGAAGTGTCACTGCAGGAATCTAAAATCATGTATCACAAGAATCAGAGAAACAGCCTTACATGTCTGAAAAAGAGGAACCAGAGGACAGATTGCAAAGATCATTTAGCAGGACTATCTAGACATTACTATATTGGAAAAAAACACCAAGATCAATGTGTGTGCACACATGTGTGCATGTGTGCACGTGTGTAGATGCATGTGTGTATGTGTGAAGAAAACAACAAGATCAATGTGTATACATGTGTGTGTTCATGTGTCCATGTGTGTGCCTCTGTGTGTGAGTACATATGGAGGCCAAGGTCAAGCTCAGGTGGTGTCACTCAGGAGCCACCCATCTCTTCTTTTCAGACAGAGTCCTTGCTTGCCTGGAACTTGCCATGTAGACCAGGTTGACTAGCTGTGGAGCCCCAGAGATCAGCTGTCTCCACCTGTCAGCACTAGGGTTACAAGTGTGTGTCACCATACCCAACTTTTGTTTTGTTGGTTTTTTGAAACAAGGTCTCTACGTAGCTCTAGCTGGAACTTGGTAAGTAGACCAGCCCGGCCTTGAACCCACAGATACCTGCATGCCTCTGCCTCACCAAGTACTGGGAATAAAGGAGTGCACCACTATACCCAGCTGACTTTTTTACAACATGGTCGCTGGCACCCAAGCTCAGGTGTTTATGCTTGTTAGTCAATCCCCCCCAAAAAACAATAGAATCTTAAGTGTGATCACGTCTGAATTGTAAGATTATAGATCCCAAGTTTCTCCTATAACCTGATGTGGCAAGAAAGAGGGAGCCAGCTGCACTGAGGGAGGAGAGCAGGGCATTGAGTCCCAGTACACTCTCTGGTGAAGTCCCGACTTCCAGCCACATGCGGAGCCAGGGCTTTCAGAACTCACATGTGTGTGTGTGGTTCTCAGAGGGCAAGAGTCCAGATTCCTCTCTCCCCCAAATCCAACTTGGTACACATGGTCTTAAGGTCCTCCTCCTGTCTCTGATGACTGAGTTGGTTTCATTCTTTTAGCTTGCTGGGAAGGACCTGCCCGGATCTGCAGGCAGGGGAACCTAGCGGTATTGGCCACACAGCCCTTTCTATAGTGTTTGCCTTTGTCAGCCCTCAGCGCAGCCAAAGTGAGTCACGGACCAGGCCTTTGGAGTTTCTGCCCGAGGTTGCTTTTGCTGGCTCCTCTCTCCTGAGCGAGGCATTGTGCTCTGCTTGGAACTTATCTCTCAGCTCTTCTAGGCAACTTAGCCAGAACCAGTGCCCTTTCCATGAACTCCTGGTGAGTCCTCTTCCGACCTCAGGCTCTATCGGCTCATCTTTGTCTCTTTCTTCACACTTGCTAGGCTACCATCTTGGACAGTGCCAAGCATCCCAGAACCTATCTCTCACCTGCTCTTTTTCTGTTTCATTCTCTCTTCAGAAGCTAGCCCCCTTTCCCATTTTTGTGCATGTGCCTGTGCATGTGTACATGTTTGCATGTATGTGCATGTGTGTGGGTGCACATGTACCTGTGTGTATTCACGTTTTGCCTGTGTGTAGGTGTGTGTGTTTACATGTGGAGGTACAACATAGATTTTGGAATCATCCTTGGAAATTCTTCCACCTTATGCAGTGAGCGAGTCAGGATCTTTCGGTCAAACACAGAGCTCCCCAGTACCTCTAGTCTTGCTAGCCACCTTGCTCTAGGGATCCCTGTCTCTGATATCTGAGACTGCAATCACCAACTATCAGTGGGCCACTGTTCCTGCCTGGCACTTACATGGATTCTGGGGATCCAAACTCCAGTCCTCACATACCTGTGACAAGTGCTTTACCCACCAGGCTGTCTCCCCTGCCCATACTACTCTTTTTCAAAACCTCATTCTGAATGGGGTGAACTGCTGCCTTTTCTTCCCCACAGAATGAAGGTCAAACTGTGGCAAGCACCTGACCAGCTTTTTCATTGCCTAGCATAGGATGCTTCTCACTCTGCAGTTCTCAGAGCCCCAGGCTTCCCCAAGATCCTGTCAGGGTATCTGTGAGGTCCAAGCTGTGCCATCAGCGCAACGCTGACATTGTTTACTCTTTTCATGGCATAGATGCTGGCCCTGCCACAGGAAACACAGGGATCAAATAAACCACTGGCTACTAAGTGCTGGTTAAGATGGGACAGCAAGGACAGGGAGCTGACTCAGTAGCTAAAGGCCACCAATCCCCATGGTGGAAAGAGAGAATAAATTCTCAAAGGTGTCCTCTGACCTCCACACATACACCATGGCACTTGTGTGCACGCACACGCAAATAAGTACTATCTGTTTTTAAAGACAGTAACCACATGCTGTACATGGTTTCTGTGTTTTTCGTGGTCATATGCCCTCTCACTGTGAGACTGGGTTGCTTCCTACCATGCTAGCGAGGCACCTTCTTTCATAACTTAAAACCAAGAGAATGTCAGGTGTACTTGAGACAGTCCTTAGACTTAAGGCAAGAAGACAACATGCCTTTGATCCAAATACTGAGGATGGATGACACACGCTTTTTGTCTAGACCTTGAAGCTGGTCTTTAATCTGTGTGACACCTTCTGCTGGGAGGACAATGGAAGAAGAAAGGTGGGGTGTTATTTCTCTCTATCGGGGGCCTTGAGCAGCCTCAGTACCCCTCAGGGCTCAGAACTGGATGTCTACGGCAGCCGAGGATCTGAGTGTAAAAATTAAACTTAAGTACATTAAAAAAAAAGACAGTCCTTGGTGAAACAGTTAAAAAAAATTCAAAATAAAAATAAAACAAATCTCAGTCCTTATACTGTTGGTGCTGATGGCATTGGCAATACGATGGTATTGGCAATATTGTGTGTGACAAATGACCAAGTAAGCTAAGGTGCCTCTGCTGCCCATGGAAACACAGAGAGCCCTTGTGCTTGTGTGAGTTATAAGTGGCCACAACTGGAAGGGTTTTCATGAGGAGAAAACTGGCAGAGAAGCTATTACCTTGAAACAGAAAGAAACAAGCTTCCACCTTCGAGGAAAACAGGTTTGGAATCTTTAGGGAGCTTGTGCCTGCCACTGTGTGCTGATCAGCTTTCTAAGATTTAAAGACAGGGTTTCTCTGTGTAGCCCTGGCTGTCCTGAAACTCACTCTGTAGATCAGGCTGGTCTTGAACTCAGAGATCCTCCTGCCTCTGCCTTCCAAGTGCTGAGATTAAAGGTGTGCACTGCCACTGCCCAGCTTGACCTTTTCTTTTGAAGCCAAAGGTCACATGGAGGACTGTGATGTCCTGATGATGTGTAGTGGATACCCATTTGGAAGATCCCAAACATCTAAACCATGATGTTGCCATGATCTGCAGGACAGAGAGTGGTCCAAGGACCTAGCTGAGCATGGATCTTTGCTGACAGCATGCAGATTCTGCCTTGCATGTTACCTAACAAGGCACCACATGACAAGACAAAACTTGATGTACACCAGGGTTTATCATATAGTCTTTCCCCCAAAAATACAGCAGATTGAACACAGAAACAGGTGGGAGGATCAGACCATCCTCTCCCCCACCCCCCTGTGTGTGTGGTACCTGCACGTGTGAGCATGTGTATGGAGAACAGAGATCAACTTCAGGTATTGCTCCTCACACCCCATCCACCTAGTCTTTTGAGACAGGGTCTCTGCTGACCTGGGTTTTGCCTTAGGCTAGACAGGCTGGCCAGTGAGCCCAGGGACCTGCCTAGCTCTGCCTCCCCAGAGAGTCCCTGGTATTAAAAAAAGGAGGGAGAGAGAGAGAGAGAGAGAGAG
>LOJH01005408.1:0-24724 GCA_001685095.1 Ellobius talpinus | reverse complement strand
TCTCTCTCTCTCTCTCTCTCTCTCTCTCTCTCTCTCTCTCCCTTCTTCTCTCTCTGCCTTGTGATCCTTGGCTTAACATTTTAAGCTCTCAGCTACTGTTCCATCTTGCGGTTCTGATCTCTACCATGATGGTCATGAACTCTACTGTACCCTGGAACCATTAGCTCTAAATTAAATGCTTTCTTTTGTAAGTTGTCTTTGGCCATGGTGTTTTATCATGGCAGTACCAAAATAACTAAGACAAATACATAATCACTTGCCCTCATTAGTTCTATTTCTTAGAACGTAGTGAAAATAGATAAGTTCATTAGCTGGATTCTAAGTCACATCAATGGGATAAGAACATATGACATTCAATACTGACAAGAGTAAATAAAAAGTAATGAGTAAAATTATAATGGAGTCTTCTGTCCTTGAGTGTTTCCATGCCTGTGCTTCAGTTCAGGTATTCACAATATAAATAATAGGCACCAACCTTAACCTAGGAGGTTCAACCTGACAGTTGAATCAAAGGCAGTGATGTGTATGGGGAGGAAGAACCTCTATGAAGAAGGATTGTATTAGATAAGGTAAGGGACTATGGCCAGCTTGTACTTGCCTGCCTATTTGAATTACTTCAAATCCACTGGTTCAGTTCACTGTTAAGTTATCCCCATGGTGGAACATATGAGCCTCCAGTATCATCTAAGTTTTTCTCTCCTCAGCTCACATAAGAAGGCCTAAG
The DNA here is from genome assembly GCA_001685095.1 of Ellobius talpinus. Classification (NCBI taxonomy): domain Eukaryota; kingdom Metazoa; phylum Chordata; class Mammalia; order Rodentia; family Cricetidae; genus Ellobius; species Ellobius talpinus. The sequence continues at coordinate 24,000 of LOJH01005408.1, read as the reverse complement.
GAGACATTCAATCAATTGGAAGAATTGTTCTCACATAGGACAGCCCTAGCTTCCCAGTCAGCCTGTGAGGGATGGGCACACGAATGACCCACAGCCAGCTGATGGCCCTGATGCAGATGGAAGTGATTCATTTCAAAACATTTAGAAATGGTATTTTCTAGACCATGAAATGATATCCTGGGGTTCCCAATTCAACTTCTCCGGCTCACTTACCTTGGTTTCTCATCTACTATGTCACTGAAGCACACTTCATCACACTCATGACCAAAGTGCTTTAAAAACACCACTTAGGTTCTCATTCCTTTCAATGTCTTGTTGTAGTAGAAAAGCAATGTCTCCCATCCATTTCACAAAACATTTTAAACATTGCAGATAGTTACTCTATCCACAGTCATGTTGCCCTTTGACAATGAAAAAATTTTATGTTTTAGAAAAAGAAAATAATTCTAAGTAGTAAAACTGACTAAAAGACATAGTATGATATGTCTATGCATATACTGTTGTAAAAAATCATCATCCAGAACTAAGTTTGAGCTTTAGATAGATTAACTACCTTTCATGTAGAATCACTAAGTATTGATTTATATGTCTATGTAATGGGTGACCATGTTATGAGTGATAAGATTGCTTGCCATGTTTTTGAGTACATGCTCATTTTATATTCTCTTTTTGTTTTATTTTATTTCTTAATACTTAAATTCTATTTTGCTTTTATAAAATACTACTTTGATATATATAACTAGTATTCTGAGTTCCAGTTTTCTAATGATGATAAACAAAATTATTTTATGCAAAGTACCCAAAGTGCCTTTGAATTGAAAAATGAAGCAGTCTTGCTGGGATTAAAATTTATACATTTCAATTAAGACTAAGCAGCATGATTATTCTACAATATACTCTTGAGTATCTGAAGAAATAAGCCAAGAGATGGTGCAAAGAAAAACAGATATGCTTACTACAATTTGGTGCAAAATAATAAGAGAAGGGGTTATTTGTGGCACCCATAACATAATGACTCAAATGGATATTACTTGACATCCATTTGACAGGCAAATCCAATGATGACAAACAAATCTATGAGCGCTGGTTTCTCATAGCTGAGATCAATAAACAGAAATTTATAAGATGTATGTCATCTCGTGTCTCAAATCCATAACAAACAATATGTGTAGAAGCTCATAGTAGATTGTTTATTAATAATAATAGTATTCAATTCAGTTACTAAAATAATGCAAATCTGCTTGTCTCAACTGAACCTGGTTTTATCACCATCATAAGAAGAGCACCACAGAATGCATACTCCATGTTCAGTTTAAATGAAAACAGGATGTCTTGGAATTAAATATTTTATTCAAGCTTATTACTGTTATTCTAAGAATGTTTACTTGGCGTAGTAGTTCAGAGGGAATATTTTAGAAGTTACATTCACTCGTCACAGGTGCCTGATTTTTATGGAAACCTACACCGGGGAAGAGACAGACTCTTTAGTGAATGCTACTGAATAAACTGGAAATACAAGTGTAGTAGAGGCTTAATTCCACTAAGCTGTATACAAATTAATTTGAACTTTATGATTTATTTAATTAATAAATAAAATTTTATTAAATCACAGATATCAACAAAAGAGTTGAAAATGTGAAATTTATAGAGTAAGACAGAATAAATACCCCAATCTATTATGTGTTAAATGTAATGTATTAAATTTTATGTATTAAGTTAAATAGATAAAGATGAACTTTCTGAAAGTATTCCAGCAGCAAAATCATGGATCCCCAGAACTGATGTTGGGATTGGACATCAAACAAATAAACAAAACATCTTCTTCATGGCAAAAGATACAGTGAACTTAATGAAAAAAAGGTTACAGCATAGGAGAAAATATTGGCCTACTATACAGAGATGGTAGATGAATATCCGCAATGTTTATAGAACTATCGAATTCAACACAAAAATAAAATTTTCCAACAAAAAAGTGGGCCAGTGAACTAAATAAACAGTCCTCAAAAGGAAAAAAAAACTAATGGTTACCGAATACTTGAAAAAATTTTGCAATCCCTTAGGCCTCAGGGGCATGAAAAGTATAACTATTCTGAGATTATGTCTCATCCAAGTCAGAACTATTAGCATCAAAATAAATAGCAACAATTGCTGCAAAGCCCAGGTGATAGAGAAAGTCTTGTATCCTGCTGGTGATCGTGTCATTGGTACACACACTATGGGAACTGGTAAGAGAGTTCCACAAAAGGCAAAGCAGGACAGCTGTGTGATTTGTCTGTTCTCCTCCTGGGTATCTATCCAAGGGAATCTAAGCCAGTACACCACAGGGACCATGGAAATTATGTGTTTATTGTGTTGTTATTCATGATAGCCAAGATGAGGAGCTAGACTTTCTGTCCATGGACAGGATCATAAGTACAGTGTGGCAGAGAAATGATAGGGAAAACAGTTTCACTCAGCCATGAAGCATGAAATTATGTCATTTACAGAAAAACATATGGGAGCAGAGGTCATCAAACTAAGCGAGATGATACAGCTTAAGACATCAAAATAGCACATTCTCACTACTATATGGAATCTAAATTTAAATATGTGTGTATAAGTATATATGTATATATGTACATGTATATATGTGTGTGTGTTTGCCTGTAATATGAATGGAGACAGAGAGGGGACTGTGATGGGGGAGAAAGATTGAGTGATGGGGAAAGAAGAAAGACAAATGTACATTTTCCTTACATACAGATCTCATACCTATACATATATATGATATACACGTGGAAAGAAATTTGAGAGAGAGAAGAATGCAAAATGGAAAGTAATGAGGAGATTTGTACATAAGCAAAGTACACTTACATATGGTTATTGGAATGTTGTAATGAATCCAATTGTTTTATATATTAAATAAAACATTGAAGTGAGCATTAATAAAGAAACTACACTGTATTGTTTATAATTATGTCACCTCATTTTAATTTTTATGAAATGTTAGGCTGTTGAATTTAGAGGAAAGTAAGATTTTGCTATTGATAGATTTTGGAGGTTAATCAGCATGTTTCTTGTTCTCTGAGCCATTATTGTTACATCATAGTCTAGGGCCCTGGAGCACACATACTCAGCAATGACTTGTGATCCAGCATTAAATATACCTGCACATATTTTCAGTTATAGATATGCATTTTATCAGAAAAAAAGGCATGCAGTCAAGGTGATTGCTATTTTATATTTCCTCTCTGTTGAAACCTGTGAGGAAAAGGCAGCATTTTAAATCCTGCTCCTGGGCTAATGCTGCTTTGGAAATGGGAGCCCATCTTGAACTCTCAGAGCTGAAGTATAAATTCATGTAAATTGGAATTTATAATGAAAGCAGTGTGATACCTTACTGAAACCGCAAAAACCAAGCTCCACTTGGATACAATAAAACAAAGAGCACATCAGACCACCCTCCACTGTGCTTTTATTAACTTTCTATTTCCAGCCTCAGAGAGCCTGCTAGTAATGCCTGCATTTCAGTTGACTTCTCTGCAACCATTCTGCTTGATATTTGCAAGTCACTGAATGTGGTATTTTACCGCATCAACCGATGTACTTCGGAGAGACACTTGAACGTGAAGAACTCAACTCTATGGCTCGGGCTCTCGTAAATGAGAAACTAAAGCTTTTGTGCTGAATTGGAAAGCAGATTTTGACAGATCACAGGAATATAATGAAAGTCATCATTTATGTTCATGAACTATAAAGCTTCCATTTTCTATAGTGGAAAATGACTCAGGAATTGCTCTCAGCTTCTATCTATGGGGATTATTAGGGAGACTGATGAGAAGGGATGTGATTAAGCAATCCAAAGCCACAGACCCCTTTATTCCTGCTTGTTATTTGAGGGGTCAGTTTGGCACTCTCAGAAATCAGGCATCTTATGTCTCAGGCTGTGCAGTTGACATATTCAATTTCGTAAAGTGCTGTGCTCAGGCCATTGAGTGGGTAGCAAAGGACGTTTGAATTGAGATTTTTCTCTCATGGGCAAGGAGGCAAAATCTATTAGGAAAACATAAGCAAGCTGAAAAGAAATCACAGATGAAAGCTTACAATTCATTACTACATATTGGTTTCTCTTATTGTCTAAGAATTCAAGACGGGTGAAATGTTTTTAACACATTAATTGCCATAACATGTGGACTAACCAAATAAAAAAAATTCTGGTAAGCTCAATGGAGTTAGAAAAATTATTTAACAAATTCAAATACTTGCAATCCTAGTTTAAAAAGAAAAAAATAATAAAAATCTCATACTATATACTTTTCCAAAAAGATGGAATCAATATAGTGAAGGGTACAACCAATAGTCTAGACAACATTATGTCCACTCTGGAAATCTAAGGAGGCCACTGTGTCTTCATGAGCAGGGGAGGCTTGTTCTGTTCCCTGAGTGAAACGAGTGCTGAGTGCTGAGTGCCTCCAGGCAGCTTTAACCTGTGGTCTCAATTCAACTAAAGCAGCACAGGCATCTGACCCCTTCTGTCTTTCCTCCCCTCTCCAGCTCCTCTCTAGCTCCCTTGGTGTAGATCTCTCTCACATCAGGAGCTATCCTGCCTCTAGTTTAATATTCTGAGAAAAGGATAGGTAAGTTCAGACAGCCATACTCGTGGGTGGGAGAGGCAGGCAAAAAATCAGTAAATTATAATCCAAACAAAACCTCAAACACAAACTTTTTAGGAAAATTAAGATACTCTGCATTTCAAATGAAAACAATTTTTCTTCTTCTTCTTTTAAACAATCTATTCTCATTTTGCATAAATCTCAGTTCCCATTCCCTCCTCTCCTCCCACTACGCTACATTCCCCCCACCCCACCCCATCCACTTCTCAGATAGGGTAAGGCCTCCCATAGGGAGTCAGAAGTCTGGCACTTCACTTTAAGGCAGGACCAAGGCCTCTCCCCTTGTATGTAGACTGAGCAAGATATCCCTCTAAAGACAATGGGCTCCAAAACGCCATATCATACACTACAGATAAATCTCGGTCCTACTGCCAATGGCCCCACAGACTGCCCAAGTCACACAACTGTTACTGACATTAAGAGGGTCTAGATCAGTCCTATGCAGGTTCCTCAGCGTTCAGTCTGGAGTCATTGAGCTCCCACTAGCTCAGGTCAGCTGTTTCTGTGGGTTTCCTTATCATGGTCTTGACCCCTTCGCTCATATTATTTATTGCTCATTCCTCTTTTTGACTGGACTCTGGGAGGAGTTCAACATTTTCCTCTTAAAATTGTTTTAGAAAATGGCTGGGGAGAAAGATTTTGATGAAAGAGAACTGTCACATTTCAGAAAGTCCATATTGGCTAAGAATCCTTTAATATGACGATAGGTATAGCAAGTCCGTTCCCATGTTATACACTGAAATACATTGCCAAACACTGGTGTCTTTTTGTTTGTTTTTCGTAAAATATGCTTTGCCATTTTCTCCTCATTTTAAGCAGCCAGAATTTTTTTGCTTATATATAAACCCAAATATTTTTAAATATTTATTTTTAATTTTGTGTACACGTGGGGGGAGGGTAAGGTAACAGCAGAGGTGAGAATTGTAGAATGTCCCTTGGAGCCGAAGTTAAAGTGCTTGTAAACTGACCCATGTGGGTGCTGGGAATTGAAATGAAGCTTCCGCAAGAATAGTATGTATTGCAAACTGCTGAACCATCTCTTCAACTCCAAATCCCAAATCTTGAACCCAGCACTTGTCTCTGTTTAGCACGATTGCCTTGTTTATAGCTGATGTTATCTTACTCTGTCTGCCTGCATCTTAATTCTGGTGCTGCCTTCAAGTTTCCTATGTTAAATGCCCACCCTGTATATTCAGTAGTCAGAACTTTGGTACATGCTTGAGCTGTGAATAGTCAGTCCTTGTATTCAGGGTTCGGGGCTCATGTGCTTTGCTTTTATATGAGGCTGGAGAAGCTTCCTGTCCTCTTTTATCATGTAAGGATGCACACAGCAAATGCAATCAGAAGTACAGTCTGCTACTACATTGGTCCTCAATTTTCCAGCTTCTACACCTATGAGAAATAGACTTCGCTCACCTGAAAGCTATTTAGTATATTTTTTTTGTTATAGCATCCTAAACAGACTAAGACATTTTCTAATGCACAGATGATACTGCTCAAAATGAGGAAATGAAGAAACTGAATTTCTTTCCATCCCACAAAGTGTCTTCACCTGCTGTGTCTGGTTCTTCAAGTTATGATTTCTTCCAGCTGTACTTATTTCTATACTTTTAGAGGAAGGCGATAGACTAGTGGCCTGAGATAGTCAAACTACAGTCTCAATCTCAGCAATTTTAGGTGCTGTTTCAAGGTCAGGCAGAGCCTTTTGCATTTTTATACTATTTGGAAATCTCTCAATTTTTCTATAACCTGCATGTATTATAATGGAAATGTGAAATTCACATATTATCTGGAGAAAATTCAAGAGCTACAGAGGAAATTTCCTGTTTCTAGTTATTGAGTTTCAATCCACACTCTCTATTTTTTGCCCTCTTGTAAGAATTCCCTGGAGAAAAGAAAAATGGCAGAAGATGGGGAAGGCTGAGACTTTGGAAGCAGGTGAGTCTTATTTCGAAGCTTGGCCTGCTTTTGTCTGTTTAAATTCTTATTTTGTCTGATGTTCAGTGCATTGTGAATCAAAGACAGTCAGTGCTAAACTAAAGTGTGCTGAAAGGACCCAATATGAGATGGTGTGCATAAGACTGTGAACTTTTTTGCATGCTCAAATAAACCTACCTGGAATTCCCTAAACTAATATTATTTGCCCACGTTCAGGCATGTTCCTAGGTTGAACATTTAAACTTTTCTTTTTCATGTGTGTGTTACTTTAATTTTTATATTTACATGCTAGGCAAATTGCATATGTAAAATTTCCTCCTATTATATTATTTATAGAAACTTATACACACATCATATGTGGTTTTTTGTGCATTTGAGCTGTGTATTCTTCATGGGATCTGAAATATTATCTCCTGTTATAGGTTTCATTAATGGTTACTAGATGCGTGGTTCTAATGAGGATAGCCTTAATAGGTTCCTATATTTGAGTAATTGGTCCCTATTGCTAGAAGTGTATGGAAAGGAGTGTATGAAAGGGTGTGAGCCACTGGAGGAGGAATGTCACTGGGAAGGGACTTTGAGGTTTCAAAGGGCATATGCCCTTCCCAGTGCCCCTTTCCTCTGCTTTATGATTGTGTCTTAAGATTTAAAGTTCTCCACTACTGTTTCAGTGCCATGCCATGTAGCTTGCATGCATGCTCGTTGTCATTAGAGTCATAGACTCTAACCCTCTGAGATCATAATTCCCAAATTAAATGTTTCCTTTTTATAAGTCGCCTTGGTCATGGTGTTTTTTCATACCAATAGTATGAAAGTATCTAAGAAAGTAGAAAATATGAAGAGAGTATCATTGGAATTTAACATATAATATTGCTGTAACAAAATGCTCTGATGTAATTGATGGTGATGAATTCAGATACACTGTGTAAGTATGCCAAAGGGTGACTTAGGGTACAAAAAGATAAAGCTAATGAAAACAGAGTAAAGTCAGTAACACTCAAAAACTAACATAAGCCAAGGGGTGACCTTTAATCCCAGCCCCCGGGAAGCAAAGGCAGGTGGATCTTTGTGAGTTCAAGGCCAGCCTGGTCTACAAGAGCTAGTTCCAGGACAGGTACCAAAGCCTCAGAGAAACCCTGTCTCAAAAAACAAAACAAAACAAAAACAAAAAAATTAAAAAATAAAAAAAGTTAACACAAATAAGCATCAGGTACTCAAAGGGCAGAGGACAGAAAGTGTAAAATTCTTAAATTCAACAAATCTTTTCTCCTTTTCTTCATCTCCTTTCACACACACACACACACACACACACACACACACACACACACCTCTACACAATATACAATAATCAAGAGATGACAACCAGTTAGCATCACACTTTTCCCAGGAATGCTGGGGGAAAGCATTCAAGTTCTGTTCTGGTTTTGTTTATTTGCTTTTGCCTTATTGTTCTTCTTTTATAAGAAATAAGTCCACTTGGTGGAGTGTGAAGAATGAAGTGGGCATGGAGGAAACATAACCATTAGCTACAGATGATAAGAAATGACCCCTGTGAAAGGACAGCAGAGACCCAAGCATCACCTTCACAGTTTTACTCTTGACAGTTGGAGCTGATCACCATAAAACAGTGTAGAGAAGGTGGGAATATGATCACTTAACTTCACAGGTCCTATTAATTGTATTAAGATGCTCTATATCACTTAATGCAGGTATATGTCTGTTTGTGTTTATAGCTTAATATTTGTCTCATCAATAGTATTTTTACATACTGTCATTTTCTTCATATTTTTATTTGTTTTCTGAGACAAAGTTTCACTATGTAGCCTAGTTGGGCCTTGAATTTATCATCTTCTGCTTCAAACTAGTTAAGTGCTAGAATTTCAAATAAATGTAACCACGGCTTACTTTCCTCTGCATCTTTTACGCCTAATGTCAATCCCTGTCTGATTGATCCCTAGACCTCCATTGCCCCAGGTAAGAGACCTGGAGACAGTCTATCAAGGTATGTACGACTAGGCAAAATGTCCAGTTATTACTGAAAGAAGTCAAAGTGGAAATAGTTAAAGGTTATAATCTATTTTCAATCTATGGCCAATTTAATTAACGGAGGTAGACCTCATTCAATAACTCGAGAAGTTGTAGGTGCAGGCCCTGCGAATCTCTGAGAGAAGAGATCTTTTATGTGGAGACAAAGCTGTAGCTTGTGCTTCCAGTTATCTTGATATGCGGCCTTCGAAGCTGCCTAGCTAGTTCCTTTTAATAAATCTCTTCAAATATTTATCTTCTTCTGATTTTTCTTTTCTGATTGAACTCTGGCTAACACAGGTCTCACAGCAGAAATACAAAAAGTTAAAAAGACGTTGCCTCCGAGGGTCTGACAACAAGTAAAGTTTGCTACCTTTTATTCTTTTCTTTTTCGTATTCTGTGATAAAACAACGATCTTGGAGAGGTCCTTTATGATCTGAGACCTAGATCTGAAAAACTGGCCACAACAATTACTTTAACCATGTTGAGGAGTTACTCAGAATGTGACTTGGCACAATATTTTTTGGATTTAACATACTTTGGCTAGTTAAGGACCCTTAAAGCTTCGCTTTCTGATTTAATGCCTCTAGACTGTATCACAGGGTTCTGCATTTCTCACTAACAGGCTTGAGATGTGGAAACTGCTGTTCTGTGAACCACACTTCAAGCAATAAGAACTTAAGGAAAAATGCATAGGCTAAGAAAGTGTCCAGAATTCTTTCTCAGGATCAGGTCTCTGTGGAGGGCAATACATAAATAAAGCTTAAGGGAGGATGGAAGCAAAAGACTTTGCTCTGCCTCAAGGTTTCTAATCCAATCAACTCCTGGGAAGATTTCTTCACTGGTCCTGTGTACTGCTTAGAGTCATTCTGGCAGAGAGAAAAGGCTAAGAGCTCAGCTGCATGGTTGGATCCAAGATTTAAAGACACTTTATTCTTCTTCCTTAAGGAGCCCTGGCCTCTGCCCTGAGAAATTTTCAGAATTCCACTGTGGTACCCAAAATCACATGATCTATCTGCAATCTTGGGGGAAAAACTAGAAGATTTTGCAGAATTCCAGACTGCAAGCTCACTGCCTACTGGCATAAAGATGGAAGAAGTAAAATCTTGGAGGTCATCTAGCTGGCTGAGACTCAGTCACACAGCCATAAGGACTCCTTCCACTAAGCTTTCCCTTGATAGTGGAGGCATTCTTGAAAAATTTTTGACACAGCAGCTCAAACATGGGCCATGCCTGCCAGAAGACCAGGGGACATGCCTGAAGACCTTCTCTGCTTCCTTCAACCCCAAGTGGACCCAGTCCCTCAGGCTCATCCCTAGAGCTGCAATAAAACACAAACTGCAGCTTCCCATCCCCTGTCCATCCTACCTGTGGATCCCACAGACCATCCCCTCCTGGCCTCTCTCCTGCACTTTGTGTCCTAGGCCCCAGCTCAGACAGAAACCCCCCGCTCAACCACAGGCAATGCCTGCCAGAAGTACAGTGAGCCTGGCCTCAGACTTCAACTTTTTCTGTTCCTTCCAATCCCTCAGGCTAGATTAAATGAGGACTGTATAGTTACTAATACTGCAACAGAAACAAGCTGCAGTTGCCCTTCCCCACTGTCCATGCATCCCGTAGACCACACAGACCATTCCCTCTGGACCTCCCTTCCCCGACTCATTGCTGCATTCCAGTTTCCAATACCATCAGACATTTCCTGTGAACAGAACCAGCCAGGCAGGGCAGAAAAACAGTCAACACACAGCCATCATGCTCTCTGCAAACCCAGAGATAAAACAGAAACCAAGAAAAAAAATCTACCAAACAAAGACAAACTCAGAAATCAGCACCTAGGCCTATTTTTAAGATGTGTCACATTTATTTATGGGTTGGAATATTTGTTTAATGATGAAAGATGTGTTGCATTTGTTTATCTGTGAGACTTTGTTCCTTTGACTTTCTAAAACACCTGGTTTGTCTAATAAAGAGCTGAATATCCAGTAGCTGGATAGGAGAGAGAGAAACAGGTGGGGCTGGAAGGCAGAGAGAATAAATAGGAAAAAAAAATCTGGGAAGAGAAGATATAGAAGAAAGAAACAGAAAGGGGTCATGAGAGGCTAGCCACCCAGTTACACAGCAAACCACCAAGTAAGAAGTAAAGAAAGGTATATAGAGAAAGGTCAAAGCACAGAGGCGAAAGATAGATGGGATAATTTAAGTTAGAAAAGCTGGTTAAAAACAAGACAAGCTAAGGCTGGGCATTTTTAGTAATAATAGGACTATGTGTATGTATGTATGTGTGTATATATATATATATATCTGTATCTGTATCTGTATCTGTATCTGTATATGTATATATATATATATATATGAGATGAGTGGCTGCCCCCCAAAGAATAACCAAACCTAAACAAAAACCCAACAGTATGCCAGAGATTAATGCTGGATATTAACAACAACAAAAACAAGAGAAAGCATGCAAACCCACAGAAACTGAAAAACTCTCCACTTAATGACAAATGGGTCAAGATAGAAATAAAAAAAAATTATTAAAGCCTTTCTAGACTTCAACGAAAAGGAATACACAGTGTACTAAAAGTTATAATGAAAGTGGTGTTAAGATGAAAGTTTATAGGACTAAGTGCTACATACAAATATTGGAGAGTTCTTACACTAGTGACTTAACAGCATACCTGAGAGCTCTAGAACAAAAAGAAGTAAGCATATGCAAGAGAAATAGACAGCAAGAACTAATCAAGCTAAGGGCTGAAATCAATAAAATAGAAATAAAGAAAACAATACAAGGAATCAATGAGAAAAGAGCAGTTCTTTGAGAAAATCAACAGATAGGCAAACCCTTATCTAAACTAGCAGAATTAGAAATTAAAAACAGGGACATATCAACTGAGGTGATCCAAAAAATCATGAGGACATACTTTAAAAACCTATACTCCCTCAAACTGGTAAATATAAAATAAAAGAATAATTTTATTGATAGGTACCACTTACCAGCATCAAATCAAGATCAGATAAGCAATTTAAATAGAGCTATAAACACTGGTAAAATAGAAGCAGTCAGTAAAAATCTCCCAACCAATAAAAGTCCAGTGCCAGCCAGTTTTACTGCAAAATTCTATCCAAACTCTTCAAGTTATTCCAGAAAATAGAAAGAGAAGAAACATTGCCAATTCATTTTATGAGATAATAGCTACCATGATACCCAAACCACATTCAACAAAGAAACAAAGATACAGATCAATTTCTGTCATGAATATAGATACAAGAATGAACAACAAAACACCTTTAAACAGAATCCAAGAGCACATCAAAAAGATCATCTACTGTGATCAAGGAGGCTTCGTCCCAGAGATGCAGGGATAGTTCAATACACAGAATTTCTAACTGGCCGGAGGTAAGGCATCCTTTGAATCCCAGCACTCAAGAGGAAGAGGCGGAGGATCTCTGTGAGTCTGAGACCAGCCTGGCCTGCAGAGCCAGTTCCAGGACAGGCACCAAAGCTACACAGAAAAAAATGTTATTTTGAAAATAACAAAAACAAAAAATTAAAAACTACTAAATATAATCCACTCTATAAACCAACTTAAAGAAGAAAAAAACAGATAATGATTAGATGCAGTTAAGGCTATGACAAAATGAAAAATGATTAAAGTCCTGGAGATATTAAGGCTACAAGAACATACCTAAACATAATAAAGGCAATTTACAGGAAGCTTATAGCAAACACGAACTTAAATAGAGAGAAATTCAAAGAAATTCCACTAAAATCAGGAACAGGACAAGGTTGTTCATTTGTTCCATGTCTACTCAATATAGTACTTGGAGTCTTAACTGGAGCAGTAAGACAACTGAAAGAGATAAAGGGGGTTCAAATCAGAAAGGAAGAAGTCAAATTACCTTTATTTTCAAATGAGAGTATATATAAGTGACTCTAAAATTCCCAGCAGGGAACACCTCCAGCTGATAAACACTTTCAGCAAAGCAGTTTGATACAAGATTAAATAAAAATATCAGTAGCCATCCTATATATAAATTTCAAATGGACTAAAAAAGATATCAGGGAAATAACACCTTTCACACTAGCTTCAAATAATATAAAATATGTGAAGTAACTCTATCCAAGGAAGAAAATGACTTGCATGACAAAAACTTAAGTCTTTGAAGAAAGAAATTGAAGAAGTTAACAGAAGATGGAAAGATCTCCCATGCACACAGGAGATTAATCAGTAGGATCAACATACTAAAACATGGCCAGACAGTGTCACATGCCTTCAATAGAAGTACTTGTGAGGCAGAGACAGGAAAATATCAGAGTTCAAGACCAGCCTGGTTTACAGAGCAAGTATCATGATAGCCAGGGCTACAGAAAAAAAACCCTGTCGTAAAAGAAAAGAAAAGAAAAAACAAAACAAAAACAATACAAAAGGCCATCCTATCAAAAGCATTCTATAGGTTCAGTTAAATCACCATCAAAATTCCAACACAATTGTTTACAGACCATCAAATGACAATTCTCAACTTCATATGAAAACAAACAATCAAACAAATACAAAACAAACAAAATCAAAACAAAACAAAAAAACAACATCAAAACCAGGATAGCCAAAACAATCCTGAACAATAAAACAACTGCTGGAAATATCACCATCCCTGATTTCAAGTTGTACTACAGATCTATAATAATAAAACCCATAGAGTATGGGTATAAAAAAGACATGTTGATCAATGTAATCAAAATAAAGGCCCACACATAAATCTACGCACCTGTGGAACCTTATATTTTATAAGAATCCAGAAACATACTCTGGAAAAAATGACAGCAGCTTCAATAAATGATGCTGGTCAAACTGGATATCTGCAAGTAAAAGAGTGCAACTAGATCCATAATTATCAACCTGTACAGAATTCAAGTCCAAATGGATCAAACATTTTAAAATAAAACCACATACTCTGGCCAGGGTGTAGTGGTGCATGCCTTTAATCCCAACACTCAGGAAGCTTAGGCAGGTGAATCTCTGTTAGTTCAAGGCCAGCCTGGGGCAGACTTCTCTACAGAATGAGCTCCAGGACAGTTAAGACTATTTAAAAAGAAACAAACAAATACTAGAAAAACGCATATTCTGAATCCAATTGAAGAGAAAATAGAAAATATTATTGAACATATTTTCTCAGATGCCTTTCTGAACAAAAAATGGATAGTGTAATGAGTCTTTGTCCTGCCAGGCAGCTCCCAAAAATGACATAGAGGCTTATTATTAATTAAGAAAGCTTATCTGATAGCCTAGGCTCTAACTAGCTCTTATAACATAAATTAACCCATATTCTGTTTTCTATGTTCTTTAGAAATCCTGAAGTCCAGAAGTCCTGCTTATACCTCCTGCCTAGCTATTGGCCATTCAGCTCTTTGCTAAACCAGTCACAGTGATACATCTTCACAGAGTGTAAAGGAATATTCCACAACAGGAAAGCACAGGCACTAAAATCAACAATTAATAAATGGGACCTCATGAAGCTGAAAATTTCTGTAAGGCAAAGGACACCCTCAATCAAGTAAAGAGTCAGCCTACAGAATGGTAAAGGATATTTATTGACTTCACATCTGATAGAGGACTATTATCCAAAATATATGAAGAACTCAAGAAACTACATATCAACAAAAGCCACAAATAATCCAACTAAAATATAGTATAGATCTATTCAGAGGATTCTCAATAGAGGAATCTAAAATGGCTGAGAAACTCTTAAAGAAATGTTCAACACCCTTAGCCATCAAGGAAATGGAGATCAAAATTACTTTGAGATTCCATCTTACACCTGTCAGAATGACTAAGATCAAAAACACAAGTGTCTGTTCATGCTTGTAAGGATATGGAGCAATGGGACACTCCTTCATTGCTTGTGGGTGTGTAAAATCTTACAGTCACTATGGAAATCAATATGGTAATTCTTTACAAAGTTGGGAATCAATCTACTTTAAGCCCTAGCCATACCACTCTTGGACATGTACCCAGAGGATCCTCCATCCTACCACAAAGACACTTGTTCACTCTGTTTATAATGGCAAACAACCTAACTGTCGCTCAAGAGAAAAATGGACAAAGAAAATGTGGTACATTTACACAGTGAAGTATTATTCAGCTGTTAAAAGATAACATTGTGAAATTTGCAGGCAAATGGATAGAACTAGGAAATATTCTGAGTAAGGTAACCAATATTTAGAAGGACAAGTACATATGTATTCACTTATATGTGGATAATAGCCATTAAATAAATAAGTAAAAGCCATTAATGAACCTACATTCCATAGACCCAGAGAGATTATGTAAAGAGGAGGGCTCTGGAGGGGGTAGGAAATGGATCTCCACGGGAAAGATAAATAAAATACAGAGGGTGGGTGGGGACAGAGTGGGACATAACAGGTGGTAGGGAGAAGGGATGGAGGGAGAAAATGCTAGGAGATATGGCTGGAATTTGGGGACATTTGAAGGTGGTATAGAAATCTAGTACAGTGGAAACTTCCTGGAATCTGTGAAGGTGATCTTAATGAGGACTCCTGATAAGGGGGGGTTACAGAGTCTGAACTGTCCACCTTTTGTAGCCAGACAAGGCTCCCAGTGGTAGGACTGGGTTGTATTCAGTTGAGTTGTGCTAAGGGGAGTCCCATGGAGAACTCCAAACAACCCAGGCTTATGCTAGGTCAGTTGTTCACTCTCTAACTGATATTGGTACTCATTGTTGAGGACAATATCCACACAATACATTACATAACCAATGAAATGGTTGCTAAAGATATTTTGCTATACTTATAGATTATCTTGTCTACTTGTCATCAAAGAGCTTCCTTTAGCATCAGAAGGAGCATTTTCAGAGACCCACAGTCAGATATTATGCAGAAAGAGCATCTGAACGGGAGGTTTCTGAAGGATCCTTCCCATTGGAGATCTGGGAATCATATGAGAAAGGGGCAGAAAGATTGTTTGAGTCAGAAGAAATGGTGGACCTAGGAGAACACGGTCCACTGAATCAATTAAACAGGGCACATATGAACTCACAGAGATTGAAGCAGCAAACAAGGGACCAGCAGGGGTCTACCCCAGGTCCTGTGAATATAAGTTGTGGCTGTTAGCTTGGTGTTTTGGTGAGACTTTTAACTGTAGGAGCAGATGGGCTTTGACTCTTATCTTCTCTTAAGACAAAAACAAATAGAAAACATTGTACACTGATTTAAGGGATCTCTAGCATATTCTTTTCTTTTTACTTAATGCTTCTTTTTCACACTAAAAACATAATAAGAGATGAAGGAAAGGATTTATTTCCTTATTCCTTTTTTCCTTTGAATGTGAGTACAGCAGAAGACTGCAAAAGATGTTCTAATAGGTGGAAAATGTTACATCACACAAACACATGCATAGACATATACAATTAATAACATGATGGTCTTAAAATTGCATTTTAAAACAATTTTTAAAATATTTGAATATATTCATAATTAAATCTTAGAACAGCCTAAAAATATTTAGGCAATTGTGTTTCTCTCAGTGCTGTTTTCTGGCAGCTACTTTCAGACTGACATGTACTGAGGCATTCAAGACTAAGGGCACCAGCAGCTATAATTTTTTTGTACCAAAAATTTTACTAGTCCTTTCCTCTTTCCTTCATTCTGTTCTTGCTTTCTTCTTCTTCCCTTCCTCTCTCCCTCCTTTCCTTTATTAATTTTTTTCTTTCTGTTTTTATTTTGAGACAGGGTCCCATTGCACATCTTTAGCTGTACTAGAACACAGAACTTACCAGACAATACTAGTTTTAAACTCACAGAAATCAACCTGCCTCTGCTTTTACAGTGCTGGGATTAAAGGACTTTACTATTACTTTTAGAGAACTGTTTATGTTCTTGAAGTAGGCTCTCATTTAAAATAATGGAATCATCAATACAGACATAATACAGAAGCATGGTACTAAGCATAAATTAGCATGCCAAATAGATTTCAGAATTATACTGCATCTATTTTGAATCCACTTGAGATAACATTGTTATCACGGGTATATGGACATAATTTTCTCTAAAAGCATTGACTCCTACTATGGAAGGATGAAAGCCTGGCATCTCTGCCTTCATTTGGCATCTGTCTTCTTTGTGTTGGTTTACTTGATATCACTGCATGCGTGCACGCATACACACACACACACAACTTACTCAAAAAATGACTGTATAAAAACCAGTGATACTTAATCTGTATCATCTCCCTTAAAGGTTGGAGGAACAAAGGTAAGACCAACTAAGGCATCTTTACCCTTGATGGTAGCTACTAAACATAGTTGTAAACATAGAGCCCCCTTGGATTCAGACACAGTAGGGCCTCTTTGGACAGATCACCTCCCAAATAAGAGAAGTTGTCTATTGTGATGAGATTGTGTATTGAAGCAGAAATATTTACTTTGTGGAAAGCAGACTACTCCCCTTAAGATAGGGATTTATCAAGCAACCCCAAAGAAACAGAACTGAGACAGGTACAAGCAGGCCATACCTTGGCTAGGGCCTCAGTCATGCATATTTCTTGACTTCCTGGCCCCTGTTTCCTCTGTTTAAGTCTAATACTTGTCCTAGTGCATCTTAACTGACCTGGGGGTCACTGGATTGTTTGGTCTACTCCTCTAACTAATGTTCCCCATAGCTAATTTTGTCATATATTACCTTAGATGGATTGATGAATGGAGTTATTTATCCTTAATATAGAGTTTTTCTAGTATGCTAGCTCTGGTTTATCCATCTTAAAATATGTTATACTCTTTCCAATGTCTTTGGGGTGGATCGAGTCACTGAGCTTTTCTTTTGACTGCTTCCTTTCATGCGACTGCCCAGGGCCACAGATTAACTTATCAAGGCTACCCAGCACTGTGAGCTAGCTATCCCCCTACACGTTGCCCTGCAAACTGTTGAAGTACACGACTTTTCTGGAGGCCTCCTCTTGCAAGGGAGTCTGCCTTCATTGAAGAGAATTAGAAGAGTACAGAACACCATCTCCTAGCTTTGAATCACACAAATTTACAGGGAAAACACATCATAACGTCAGAAAAATTTCCTGTCAAACCAAAAATAAAATGATTTTATCTAGAGGAAGCAATTTTTGTGTGACAATGTCTCCTTATATGTCCTAGATTGTCCTGGGACTCAAGATCTGCTTGACTCTGACTCCAGATTAAAAGATGACAGGTGCTTGCTATTATACCTAAAGCTAGAAGATTTTGAATTATGAACATATGGTAGAAATAAAGCCAGTAAACAAGCAAAGAGCTCTGTGAAAAAGAAGTGCCATTTTGCTCTGTTTCTTTGAAGAGATTGTTTCCATGTGAAAATGCTCACCTCTCTTTTCAGAGATTAAGCAAGCCAGTGTTTCCCTTTAAGACCTCTGATCCTTTACACATATGAACTAACATGTAACATTGGTCTAATCATCACCAAATTAGGATATTAATCAGTACAAAGTGGACCAATATAAGAAGGGAATGAAAGATCTTTAACCACAGCTCACATACTGTAACGTGGGCTCGAAGGAAGAAACTACTGACAATTAAGAAGATGAGTTTTTTACCTCTTCTTAAGGATAATCAAAGTTGAATCAAATTATAAGCATCCGCCACATAATTAGATTATAACATGAATAGTGCCTCACACTTTGCTCTTGTTATCATAATGATAATCAATAAAACTGTCATAATCTTATCAAGCTAGATATAAATGCTGCACTTATGAAAGAACAGCAACCAAGCATTCAAATTTCCCCAAGTTCCCACATTCCTTCTGTTAATTCTGTTGTGTTGTTTGAGGTTGTTTGCCATGTCCATTGTTTCAGGATATAAAACTGTAGGTTAACAGTTCAATCTTAAGAAGGGTTTTCTGACGCTTTCAAGATAAGTTTTCCATTGTTCAGAATCATGAAACCAAACAACAAGGAGACAAATTTCCTCTAAAACTTAAATATTCTCACATTTTCCATGCATCCTTTGAAGAGTTCTAGTTCTAAAACCTAAAAGGAGTAAGAGGAAAAGAACCAGTATAAAGAGCAAAGAAATGGATTTTAGAAAGTGGTAAGTATTTACTATGATCTTGCATACACACGGTTCAGTAATTCCAAATACTTGTTCTATTTAATCAACATTTGCTATAGATAAGAGTGATGGGGAAGTAAGACAACTTAAAAAGGAGAAATAATTGCTGCTTCTACACTGGTTAATCTGGGAAGTTCATTCACAGCCAGATATTGTGATATGTGGTCATCAACCTAGTTGGGTTTTTATTTTAGTGAATTTATTTATTTTGTACCATACAAATTTGTGTGTGTGTGTGAAAGTATGTGAAGACACACCACAGAACATGTATGAAGGTTGTAGGACAAATTGCAGGAGTAGTTCTTCCCTTTTTTGCTGCTCCTAGGGATCAAATTCAGGCTGTCATGCTTGGTATCTTTCCTCACTGAGTTGTCATGGTGTGGGAGGCCCTTCTGTCTGTGTGTTGCTTTGATTGGTTAATGAATAAAGAAACTGTCTTGGCCTGTTGATAGGGCAGAACTTAGGTAAGCAGGGAAGACAAAACTGAATGCTGGGAGGAAGAAGGGCAGAGTCAGAAGATGCCATGGATCTGCCCCCAGAGATAGATGTGTTGGAACTTTGCTGGTAGTCCACGACCTCATGGTGATACACAGATTAATAAAAATAGGTTAAATTGAGATGTAGGAGTTAGCCAATGAGAAGCTAGAGCTAATTAGCCACGCTGTGATTTAATTAATACAATTTTTGTATGGTTATTTTGGTTCTGGGAAGCCAGGACAAACAATCCTGCCCTCCTACATTGTCACACTGACTTCTAGTTATATTTTTAAATGAAGGGTTGTTTACACGTTCAGGTACATTGCTCAGTCTTCTGTTATCATGGTTTGTAGTCATTAGTTAACTTCTCTAATCTCTCCTAGTCTTTATCAACTAGCCCCCGTGTGATTACATTTAGACCATCTCAGAATTGTTTTCTTGTTAGTCCAACTCCTTGGTGGTTACCGGTTTTAGCTAATAGCACTGTGGTCTATTTGTTTTCAGTGGTGTAATGGCAGCTTGGTTTGTTCCTCTTATTCATCTAGTCTCAAATTAACTTCCTCTCATTGCGACAAAACACCTAATACAATCAGCTTATGAGAAGGAAAAGTTTATTTTGGCTGAAGGCTGTGTTGGTATTGGTCTGGGATTGTCTCACATATTGTTTCTAGGTTTGTGGAAACCATAAAATCATGGCAGAAGTAGGTTCTGTGGGAAATGAATGACAAGGCAACCAGTCAGAAAGTGACATACAGAAAGGTGCCCAGTCCCAGTACTACCAGTGATCTAGTTTTTTAGGGTTTATCATTTCTCAGTAGTACAGTCTGGAGACCAAATGTCTAACTCACGCACACGTCAATGCCAAAACACAAGTCTCACCTCAAAGGTGAGGTGGTTTATTCTGCAGCTAATTATGAGTAACTATGGCCCAGGTTCTAACCTGGTTACAACTTCATGAACTTTTTTAAATTAATAATGGGACAAAGAAAGTTGCAAGCAAAGACACTTTACAAATATGTTCTTGGAAATACCAGATAAGTGATCCTAGAAAAGCAGGGAAGTCTTAGCCATAAGCCTCAGCTGCCATCTGGCTACATACTTCTCCTTTTGGCTAGTGGAACTGAGGGAAGTTTGTATATCCCAAAGGATATTATCCGTACTGACAAAAATCTTAGGTTGCATATGAATTAAAACCAAGAATGATTATTAAGAGGAATGACTAAATACTGGTTCAAGATAATTTGTCTCTGAACTTCCAGTGTTGCAAATTCTCCACAATCTTTAAGTTCTGATCAGCTTTGCAGCATTGAAGAAGGTCTTTGTAAGATGCAGTTCATTCCAAGAATTTAACAAATTTCAGGAGACATTTCACATTCAAAGTAGCATTCTGTCCCTGGTGCCTAAGAACTGACAATCATCTCACAAAGAAAAGGGCATTCAACCATTTCTAATAATCCCCAGGCCCTATGTCTCCCTAACTGTTGAAATTCTAATCCTGAAGTTTTCTCTCAGACTTCAGGCAAGCACAGTGATGAATTCTTGAAAATACTAGACAAATTACATATTTTCCAGACACCATGGCACATGGTACACATTCTCACTCCAAATGAAAGACTAGGAACAGAAGGAATAATCAGACCAAAGGAAGACTGAAGATCGCCAAGGCAAACATTAAATTCTTGTGTTCCGTG
The DNA here is from genome assembly GCA_001685095.1 of Ellobius talpinus. Lineage (NCBI taxonomy): Eukaryota > Metazoa > Chordata > Mammalia > Rodentia > Cricetidae > Ellobius > Ellobius talpinus. Next base: position 3,109 of record LOJH01005408.1, on the reverse strand, counting down.
TTCACTATCCATGGCACACAGGTGTACTATTTGAACCCCAAAGAGCTTGGCATTGTGACTCTGCTCCCTATCAAAAGCTTCCCTTGGTAGCCTCCACACTCTTGACATCTCTAAATTCCAATCTTTTGCCTTCATTTTTATAGCTTCAGGAAACATGGTCTCAAGGCTGCAGCTATACATGTCTGGTCTCCAAGGCTTTTATTTCCTCCATGGTTGTAACAAGGCCTCCAGAGCCCAGCATTCTAAGCCCATGCCTACAAACCAGAGTGTATGGAGGATGCCCAAATATACTGCCGGCTTCTTATCACAGTCATGGCTGCTTTTCTTCTTAACTTGTTAAAGTTGTGTTGATGTGTTTCACAACTGCTCCTTATTGACTGGCTCTTCATATTATGGTCATCATATACATCACTTACAGCATACACTCATTCTCTGCCCAAGCTGAGAATTTTTAAAGTCTATTTTCTTTGTCATTTTTGTCGTTGGTTTTGGTTTTGTGTGCTTGTTTGTTTTGTTTCAAATCTTTATTGTAAACTTGGCTAAAACAGACAACCATAGCAATGTCAGAGCCTAAATGTTTTGTTGCCTTAAATCTCCTCCACCAGGAAAACTTCTATATGTACCTTAACCTTGGAGTCCCACAAGTTCAGGACACAAACAAAATACGTCCACATAGTCAGTCATGGTGTGACAAGACTGGCCTATAGTCACATTCATTAGCTCTCATCTCTGCCCTGAACTTTGTTACCCTGGCCTTTCTTGTTTGCATTCTGTTCTGTATCCAGTCTTTTCAGCCCCACCACAGTTACCCAGGAAGCTATTTAATCTTAAAGCCTTCTAGGAATATACTAGCCTTTCTCTACACTGTCCTTAAAACTCTCCTATGATGTTGCTTCCATGTTTCTTCCACAGGTACAACTGTTGTTTATGATCCAACTCTCCTATTAATTCTCTGTTAGTTGCTGAATATCTGAAATAAATTAAATATCTGAAATAATGAACATTTGCAGTAAATATATTTTTGTTGTTGTTATATGTTTGTTTTCTAAAACAGAATGCCACTATGTAGCCCAGGCTTCTTCAGTCTCATCAACTGTCTATCCTACTTGCTGGGCTAAAAGATGGTTTTTCCTGGAGTACAGATTATAGGCTTTAGAGTTAGAGAATGAAGTCTCATTGCCCTGGGCCTTGACTTCTTGGTGCTGGATGGCAAAGAACTCACTTCATCTATTGGCATAAAGTAACCTAAAAGAAGATGGAGCCAGAGTTCTCATCTAGAAGGATTGACAGTGACCAATGATCTATGACTTCTGAAGGTCCTCAGCTTAGAGACCAAACATAGGCATTTGGGGAACATGTATCCAACCCCTAGCAGGAACTCAGAGGAATCTCTTAATTTCTTAGTCAAATTGATCTCCAAGATCAGATTTGCTTAACTAAAATGCTGCTTCTGTATTTTTCCCTCTGCATATACCAAGAATGAACAATCAAGATATGCTTGTAAAGCATTTCTTGTTGATGTGGGATGAGATCTCAGATGTAACATAGCATATTCTTTAACAAGGGTGAAAACAAAGAAATAAAGGAAACCCTGTTGGGCACTTACACCTTGACTGTTCTTTTATGTTCAGAAATAAAATAGTCTCCCTTTGCTCAGCTTCCTCACTCCAGTCCTTATCCTCCAGATTCACCCTTGGCTTTGTAACGGTTTTGTTATCTTGCACATTTACCTGCTCTGTTTAGTGCAAAAAATAAAAGACTTATTGTCATCATGAAGATGTAGTGGGCATTTGATGGTTTCAATGGTATAATCAAATATTTTACAACCTTACAAAGAGGGAAAATTTCACATAATGAGACACGCTGGAAAATAATTTCTTAACTATTGCATTTCAGTGCTGACACATTTGAAAATAAAACTTGCGAACTAAGTCCTTTTTCATGAATGGAAAATCTGCTGAGTTGGCAGATTTTAGACATGGAGGACAGGAAATGAAATATCGAACACTAAGATCATTCGGTGTGCTTTGACACTCTTCTATTTCTCATTTCTCCAAAAACGGACAAATACAAAAGCCTCTGCAGGAGAAGCATTGACTAACACTGAGTGCAAAAAACCCCTCTGCGCATGCAGTTTCTGGAATGTCATATTTCCACAACTTTGTGAAGTTTTGTTCATTTTCCAAAATGATTTCTCTCTCTGTTGTCCATGCTGGGTCATTTCTGTTAACTTTTGCTCACTTTCACCTACTCTAGAGAAATTCAAGAATAGCATCCCATGTGTGATACATGCTTTGGTGAGCTGGTGGTTTAAACTGAGGGCTCATGTGAAACTGTAGGCAAAGACATTCCCTAAGTTTCTGGGCCACAGATAGATTATCTGGTAGGAACCCAACTGTGATTCATTTCCTCAGTCTTACTCATATCTACCAAACAGACCCCAATGGGTAAAGTACCCTCCACTCCTCAGAAGGTTTCCCCTAAACAACTCCCATCATGTGGTACACTTAGCTACAGAAGAAGACAACTATGTTCCATGTATTTCCTTAAACTCATCTCACATAATATGTGTGACTATCACTCAGAAGGGAAATCTCCTATTCCTTCTTGAATAATACACTGCTGTCTCCCCTCAATGATATAAAGTAGAAAAGATGGAAGACACTTTTGGATTTCTGTACATGGTAAAACCTCCATAAATTCATTATTAGAAGACTTTCTATTTTGTTAATTTATCTCATACAACTCAGTGGGGGTAGATTTACCGAGGAATTTGAAAGGCTGGAGCAAAGACATTACTGCTTCTTTACAATTCCCATAATCTATTTCTTGCTAATGTATCTATTCTGTTATTAAATATTTTCTCCTCTACTTTCTCTGCCCTCTTCTTTTTTATTCTTTGCTTTTTTAAAAAAATTGGCTTGTTAGTTATAATAATTAGCTAGAGTTACTTTATTGAGTTTATTTATTTTTTCAAATTTATTTATTTATTTATTTAATTTATTAAAAATTACCACCTCCTTCCAACCTCCCATTTCCCTCCCACTCCCCCCAATCCCTCTCCCCCTCCCTCTCCAGTCCTAAGAGCAGTCAGGGTTCCCTGCCCTGT
>LOJH01005407.1:7020-33816 GCA_001685095.1 Ellobius talpinus | reverse complement strand
CTCTCTCGCTCTCTCTCGCTCTCTCGCTCTCTCGCTCTCTCTCGCTCTCTCTCTCTCTCGCTCTCTCTCGCTCTCCTCTCTCTCCTCTTCTCTTTCTCTCCTCCCCCTCATCCCTCTCTCTCGCTATCTCCGCCTCCCCCACCACCAGCCCCCTGGCAGAAAAATGTCAGAAAGCAGCAATGGATCCATCTATCCCGAGGACAGTAGCGGGAACGTGGGTTCGGCGCGGGCTCTGCAGCCGCGCACTCGCACACGCTCTCCGCCCGCCCTTGCACAGCCCAAGCTGTCAAGCCCGGGCCGGGTGCAAACGGTCGCCGCACGCTTGCGGGCCAGGCACTGGCGGCTCGTTGCGGGGACCCAAGCCTGCAGGGCACTGGACACTTAGGAATGTTTTGTACTTTGGAGAAGGCGAGACTGGAGCCTAGAATCGAAGAGAAAGGCCGAGATGTCTGCTTCTCCTAGACCAGTGCTGGCGCGAGAGCCGGTTGCCTGCTGTCGCTCTGCAGGGATGTTGGCTCGGTTTGGGAATCCCGCCACCTCCAACCACCACCCGCCCCTGGCAGAGCCCCGGCCCCTTTCCAAGCCGCCTCGGCCTCTCCCCGGGTCGGCGCCGAGCCACTGCCAGAGCCGCTGAGGAGGAGGACGCGCTTGCTGCTCGTGTCCTAGCCCGGGCCCACAGGTTGCCAACAGGTTTGCCAGCAAGACCCCAGTGCCGCTCTACGGGGACACCAAGTGTCCCCTTCAGCCTGCTTCTCTGGCACCCTGCCTCCCCGTGGGACCTCAGGAGTGACCCAGTGCCCTAGGGGTACACGCCCTTTCCGCTGCCAAGCCGGGGCCTGAGTACAGCACTCGCGGTCTCCCCAACCCGGCTCTCCCCAAAGACGTAGTTCCTTCCAGACGTCCTTGGGGGAGGGGCGTGGGCTGGGGAGCCAGGCGCGCGACCTCTCCGGCGCCTCCAATCGCATCCCCCTACCCGGGTCCTGCTAATCTCACCTGCTCCACCTGTCGCCGTTATTTATCTCGGCGTGAGCGCAGGGATTGTCCTAGAGCGGCCCGTGGGAGCGCGGACAGCTGCCGCAGCTAACAAGCTCGGAGATTGGATCCTGTTCAGGATCTGCGATGGTGGATCCATGACTCCAGGCATCTGTCCAAACTCAAAGACCTGTTCACCCAAAGAGTTGATTATCTTGCATGTAAATTCACGCATAAATTAAAAATATTAATAATAAACCCCTCCTTCTCCAAATCCATTTCCCACCGGGATCTTTCTCCTCTGGCCCTCCTGGGCAGACCTGACCTGCTAAGGACAAGCGCGAGGTGGTAGGTGGGGAGGGGCGCCATGAGCCTATCCTTTCTCAACTTCCTTTTGATTCATCCAGGTTATCAACCCTTGTTTCTGCCCTCCTCATTTCTTCCCTTCTTCTGCTGTGGGGGTTCAAGGCTCAGTCAAGGGTGTCCAAGGCCAACTCAGCAACTGGAGATTTATTAACTGAATGAATGAATGATGCCCATCACGAGCCAGATCCCGCAGCCCAAGGCAGCCTTCAGCGCACCGTCCTCCCTCCTCATAGCCTCCCGTTAACCCAAAGGAAAAATGCATGATCTCCATAGATATCCAATGTCTGCCCACCTACCTCTCCCACCCAGCCTGAAAGGGAAGTGGCACCAACTGAGGGGGTGACGGTGAGTAGCTATGTTTACTGTGGTGTTACCATTATTGGAAAGCTTCCAGAATCCCCCAGGAAGCTCCCAAGGAGTCATCCCGATGACTCAGGCTCTCCCTGGCTTTGCCTATTCTAGGAAGCTGTTGTCTTCTTTTTCAGTTAGACACCTCAACCCCAAACAGCATCAGATAGCTCCTCTTTGGCATAGCAGAGAGAGGATGGGGATATAGTCTGAACACACCCTGGCTTACAGAAGAAAGAGGCCTTGTGAGGGAGGAGGGCTGGGGAGGAGGGGAGCAGAAGTCCAGAGCCTGGCAGGCTGGGATTGAACATTTGCTGCGCTAATCCACTTGTGAATGCTCGCTGCGTGTAGTGTAAACACCTCGACAGCCTGTTCATATGTGCCTGTCAACTCAATCGTTTCCTCCCCCAGTGTTCCAGGCCTGCTGCCTGGGACAGAGCCCCAGAACTGACAACGGCAGACAACCTCAGAGACAGCAAAATGCCATCAGTCTTACGCTTCAGCCTTGATCTCTCTGGTCCTCACTTTCCCCCAGATGTCAGGTAGGTGGGATCCCTACCTAAAAGAGTGGTTGAGAGACTGGGTGCCCGCTGCAGGGCCAGAGGCTTTGCGTCAGGTACCGTTCAGAGCTGCTGAAGGGTCAGGTGCTCCTGACTTAAGTAACCAGGCTAAATGGCCTTGCCTTTTCCTCCAGAGCTACTGGTGCTGCAAGCATGCAAGCCCAGAGGTGAGTAGCCACATCGTCATAAGAATCATCTTCAGAACAGCACTCTGAACCCCACGTGGGGCTGCTGAGTATGGGGGCATGACATCTAGACCATAAAGCCTTTGGGAACCCCTGAGTGGAACCATGGAATCCTGGGATCAGACTGTGACAGGCTACTTGGGACCCACCATCACTCCTCACTGAAGAAAGCCCTCCTTCCTTTGTCTCAGAGAAAGCACAGCACTTGGGCCCTAGCAAGTGCTCAGAACTAGCTAAAGGCTGGTTGAGTGCCCAAGACAGGCCAGGGAAGCAGGGTCCTTGGGCAGGGTTCAGGCAGGGCAGCCAGCTGCGGGCTCTAATGACGTCACTGTCGCTAGACGACTCTTCATCTCTCTCTGCTCCTGCGAGTCAGAGCCTGGAAGGGAAGAAAGGGAGAGTGAAGAGGGATCTGGCCTGGCCCCGATGGTGTCCTCGTCGCCTTGCGAGGCAGATTGCGTCTGAAAATCATACGGTGGCAGGTATTGATCGAATCGCACAGCAGGCTGAGTTCTGGTCAAGGGGAGGAGGCTGGCTGGGAGGGGGTGACGAACGGTGAGAGTTATGACCCCGCTGAAAGACCAGTTTATTAATTCGAGCTCTAACAAATAGCCAATTAATGGTTCCAGCTGCTAATTAGTAAGCAGTTAACTTCTGTTATAAATTGTTCAGCTCAAGACTAAGGATAATGCAGATCTTTCCATGACACTCTTGGCAAGGGGAGCCTCCCAAATTTTGTCGCCAAGCCTGTAGCCGCTGCCACTCCCTCTCTCCTCTACCCTCAGGCAGGCCTTGCTGATAGGAGGCAGGCTTCATATGGGCACACTCATCTTTGTGTGCACCATTCACTGGTCACCCTGGGCGCTGTGGACTCAATACAGACAGAATCCCTTCTGGGACCAGTGAGAAGGTTTATCAGGTAAAGGTGCTTGCACCAAGCCTGAAGACCCAAGTGCCATCCCAATGACTCATATGGTGGAAGGAGAGAACTGACTCCCAAAAGCTGCCTTCAGCCCACAGGCATGCCATGACACATACATGTGCGCACGCATGCACACACACACCCATAACCTCAGCACTCATGTAAAAGATTTATTATTGTTGTTCTTATTTATTTTGGGTTTTCAAGACAGGGTTTCTCTGCGTAGCCCTGGCTGACCTGGAACTCGCTCTGTAGATCAGGTGGGCCTCAAACTCTCAGAGATCCTCCTGCCTTTGCACTGTTGGGATTAAAGGTGTGCACCACCACCACCCAGCTTGTGATTTAAAAAAAAAGATAAAACACCTTCTTTATGGAGGTGTGAAGAGACATACAATAAGCCAAGCACGTAAAGAAAATATCTAGCGTTTAGATACTAAGCGGAATTGTTAAAGCTAGGGAGAGGTTTAGGACGCACGAGGGTTGTATGATATGAAAAAGAATCTAGACTCTGTCTAACCCTGGAGCCATGACACTAAAGAGTAGAGGGATTGAATCACGTGAACACCTGGTGGGTGAGGTAGCAAGGGCAAAGCCCGGTGGTGGTGCGCTGCTATGGAAGCAACTGAGTAGCCAAGGTAGTGGGATTGCTGAGGTCAAAGAGGGTTGTAGCAGTTTGAAGGGGAATATCTTCTAGGGGATCATGTATTTGAATAATTGGCTCCCAGTTGATGGCACTGTTTGGGAAGGTTCAGGAGGTGTGGCCTTGCTGGAGGGGGGGCGGTGTCAGTGGAGGTGGCCTTTGAATGACCGTGCCTGCTTCCTGCTGCCTTCTGCCTGCTCCTGGGGCCAGCCACATGCAACCTGCTGCCTGATGCGACGCCTCTCTACCATGACAGAATCTTACCTCTCTGGAGTACAAGCCAGTAGCAGTGCTCCTCCAGGGCCTCTGCTTCAGTTCCTGCCTCCAGGTTCCTGTCTTGAGCTCCTGCCCAGCTTCCTTCAATGACGACTATGATGTAGAAGTGGAAGATGAAATAAACCTTTCTTCCCTGAGGTGTTTTTGGTCATAGTGTTTTATCTCAGCACTAGAAACCCTAAAATTTGAACTTGCCAGTGACTCCCACATAGACTATACTATTTTATCCTCACCATCTTCTTGGGAGGGAAGACAAGTGGTCTACCCATTTTACAGATGTGAACAAAGAGGCAACGAGTTACCACTCTGCCACGACTGCACCCTGCCTCATTGTGTGAGCTTCCTCTCTCTGGGTTCCAGAATTTCCTGCTCTGTATCAACGTGGCTGGGTCACCTTTTGAAATTCCTCAGAGCATCAGACTCTGAGGCCTGTGAGCTGTGACTGAAGCCTGGCTTCTAAAACACACCATTTCCCATTGGAGAGTCACCTGGACGGTCCCAGCCTCCCTCTGCTCACACTCTTGTTGGAACAGGGGAGGTTTCATTTAACCTCTTTTGAACTGATGGCTCAGCAGGTCAGAAATAATTTTTGCTTTAACACCAGCTTTAAAAATTTGAAGGTGCTCTGAACAGTGGGATACCAGGCTCTGTGTCCCCACTGAACGGGTCAGGGAAGATGACAACAGGCAGAAGAAATGAACAATTTAGTCAAGTTCCATACCTGTATCATAGTAGACAGCCCATCGTTTAGAAGAAAACCAGCAAGTGGAGACCTGGGGGACCCAGTCTGAGGGGGGCAAAACCCACCCTTAGGGAGCCCCATCTGAGGTATCATAGCCTGTCCACAGGGAGCCTGGGTCTGAGGGAAGAGGCACAGCCCTGGACCCTGCCTCCTGCCTGAGAGAGGAGATGGGTTCCAACCCTGATGCAGAAATGGATACAAACACACATTTAAGGATGGACCCTAACAGTAAAGGACCCTAACAGTAAAGAGAAAGGTTCTGGGCTGGTGACTCTGCTCTTTTTTTCTTTCTTACTTTTTCTTTTTTTCTTTCCTTTTTTATTTTCTTCTTTTTGGCTTTTTTGAGACAGGGTTTCTCTGTGAACAGTCCTTGCTGTCCTGAAACTAGCTCTGTAGACCAGGCTGGCTAGGCTCAAACTCAGAGATCCGCCCACCTCTGCCTCCTGAGTGCTGGGATTAAAGGCGTGCGTCACCGCCCAGTTTACTCTGTGTTCTTAATGCAAGATTGCTTCTTGCCCTCTGCCTGGCCAGCTGCAGCTTACCAGTTTTAGCGCCCCAGGAAAGCAGCCTGTTGTGTTTTTCTCTCAATACAAACGTCTCTCTAGGCTCCTGGGAACTGGGTCTGTTTGATGGTGAGTCTTTGACGCTGGCAGCTGGCAACACACACAGGGAAGAGAACCTGCTCTCTCCACAGTGCCAGGCTCCACTCAGGCAAGAAACCTCCAATAGCCTTTCCAGGGAAGCCATTTCAGCCTCAGTGACTGCCGGGTATCTGTAGATCAGCTACTCCTGGAACCCTAGCTGCCACGCCGTCTTGGATGTCACCCATGTCCCAGGCCTTGAACAGGCATCAGTGTCTTGTGCTCTATACTTCCATGTGTCCTGCTCATGTGGGGGCCACTCACAGCACCCAGGGCATGGTCAAACACACAGCAGTCACCTGTGTGCTCGTGAGCCAAGCTGACCACACTGACCAGCAAAAACTGGCTTTGGATGAGGCCCGACTCACCCAATCGATAGTTGGATCGGGACAAATACAAATGCTCAGGTTCTCAGAAGATTCACATGCATCTTGGGGGAGTCGATTCTTGGAGAAAGGAAGCAGCCGGGTTGGGCCAGGTGGCCACAGGAAGTAAGTCCCTCTATAAGCAGGTTGCAGACAATGTCCCCATGGCTTCCTGCTTCTGAGGTGTGACTGGGCCAGAGGTCAGGTCAGGTACTCTTCCTGCGAGAGTCTGCTGAGAGGGCCTGTCCTCCATCATCTGGGGCCCCAGTGGAAGTATCCTGTTCCGCTGAGCTGGCTTTTCTCGCGCTCCCAGCAGCCTCTGCCAGAAGCTGGATCAAATGTTCCCCAGCTTGAAGAGATGGCCTAGGAAGGGGACCAGCAAAGCTGAGGTCATAGCCTGGGGGCTCAAGGTCAGGCCCTGAGTGCTCCTTGCTTCTTTCTGTTCAACCTTCTACACAATTGTTTCCTTTAATCACCCCCCCACACACACACACACACACGACTGCACCCCGGGTTCTCACTCACACTGGGCCAGCAGTCTGCTACTGAGCCACACCCAAGCCCTTTTTTCTTTATTTCAAGACAGGATCTTACAAAGTGGTCTAGGCTAGCCTTGAACTATCTCTGTAGACCAGGCATGCCATGACTCAAGTTTGTGATCTGAGTATGGGGTTGAGGGACATGGAAATCTGCAGAAAATGTGGAGGGGCAGTTTGTATGCATGCACAGACGTGTACACACACATACACATGCACACACAGTGAAGGGGCAGGTACACACACACACACAGTGAGGGGGGAACGCATGGCATTTCCTGCAGGGGGCGCCATTCACACAGATTCCACTGAACCAGAACTGTCCCTGGCCCACTGAGCACCAGAGTATGTGGTCACTCCCTCTGCTCCTATGTGACCCCAGGCTGGCATCACCATATCCAGGTCCTCATTTCCCCTTCCTCTCTCCAACCTACATCAACCCTAGGGCCATGTGGGCCTGTGCCTCCCCAACCCCGACCCTGGCCACCCAGGCCTGTCCCCTGTCTCCACAGGATGTACTCTGACTGCTCTGAGTGTCCAGGGAGGGTTGGAAATGCCAGCGTCCGCCGCCACAGGCCGAGCAGTTCAGAAAGCCCAGAGTCCAGGGATACGCTGTCCCTTTGATTAACTAGTCTCATTGTTTGGCCCTTATGGGACCTCCAGAGACTTCCAGCGGGGCATGCAGCATCAGGATTCAGGCATGGAGGCAGGGAGGAAGGGACCAACCTCTCAATCCTTTGAAGATAATCCAGCCTGTTTATTACATTGCCCTTTCTATCTCTCTACTCCAGGGCCTTCTGGGGAGGGGAAGCTGTGGTTTCAAATTTCACAGCCTAGACTAAAAACCACTTACCTTCACAGACCCCCTTCCTCAACTATCTGGGAGATGAGGACACTGAGGAACAGAAAGGTGTAGTCACATCCCCAGTGCCACACAGAGAGTTGTCACACAGCAAAGCTGGCATTCACACCAGAGACTATCGAATGCCTTTTCTTTCTTTCGCTTTTTTAAATGTTATTCTTTTATGTGCGTGTTTTGCCTGTGTGTATATAAGCGCGCTACATGCATGCCTGGTGATGACGGAGCCAAAGAAGACATTTGATCCTCTGGAGCTGGGATTACAGAATGTTGTGAGCCCCTGGGAACTGAACTGAGGGCTTCCGGAAGAGTAGCCAAGGCTCTCAACGACCCGAGGCATCTCTCCAGCCTACAATCTTTAAAAAGAAGAAAGGACAGTGAGGAACTGGAGGTGGAGGAGGAGGAAAACGAAAAGGAGGAGGAAGAAGAGAAGAAGAAGGAGAAACAGCAGAAGGAGCAGCTTTAAAGTCATATGGTAAATTGAATGCCAAAGCCCCACCGATTGTTCTTCTGCCACCACCAAGGCTGGATGGCACCGTGATAGTTATTAAAGACACTTCTATACGGCGCACCTCAAAAATGCTGTGCAGTATAGATTCTGAAGTTGAGGCATGGAGGGTGTGAGGTCGCGTCTTCAGGATCACCGTACTGTTTGTTGGCAGAGTGGGTATCTGTCACCTCCCCCATGCACCTCTCTGCAAATTAAGATGTGAGTATGGACAGGCGAGGGACTGTGTGTGCGGGTTTCTCATTTGTTTACTGCGCAGAGCTCAGGGATCTGCTGTCCTCTATAGATAGAATATAAATTATATAAATAATATTAATATGGCCTCAATTATGGGAAGAGCCAGGTATGGAATAAAGATGAGAAGGTTGGATAATACTGTTTTAATGACTTATCGTGGGTGATAGAATTAGGGGTGATTTGCAACTCTGACTTCATATATTAAGGTTTCTCCCCAATTTTCCACAAGCAGCCTGTGTTATTTTTACAATCAGGAATAAAGAAATGTTGGGTTTTTTTTCAAGTACATTAAAAGCAAAACAAAACATTCCATTCCTCTGCCCTCTCCCTAGCAGCCTCCGTACCCCCTCCTCTGTCCCCCCCACCTCCCACTTGGCCAGGGTAAGCCTTTCAACCCAGACCCTTCCACCTAGAGGCCCCAAGGGCCTCCTGCACTGGAGTGGTCTTGAATTTACACTGCCACATCCTCCTGCAATAAATGTCATCCTGTTTTATTTTTCCAAGTCAAATAAATTCGGATCCCAAGTCTCCAATTGCCGCAATGCTGAGAAACCAGCCTTCGTTATGTTTGATTCTCCAGGGTCCAGGAAAAGAAACCTTGTGTTGCCACATCGCTGACTCTTGTCCCTGTGACTGCTGAAGGTTGTGTCCGCCTGCACTGCCCTGGACACACCCTGAGAGGCGCCTGCCACTGAATCCTCAGAACCTCAAGTGGCCTGCAGACCTGCAGAGGGTCTGGCTACTTAGTTTCTGTGTCTGCACAAGTCCCCATGCAGCACGGCAGACAAGCCAAGGTGAACCCCCACTTCTCAGATCAGCATGCCCAACTGCTTCTCCGTTCACCCCAAGACCCTCGGTTGCCCCTCCCCCACCTGTGGGGCATTCTGCTGCTCAGACAACAACATCTAAAGCTCTGGCTACTCCAGCTGAGGCCGGAAAGCACAACACTCCAGCATAGGTCCTGGGAGAACAGCTTATCCCGGAAGGAGGCTTTACAGACCCCGTGGGCTAGGCCAAACCAGCATAAGCCCAGCTTCCAGGATATAGAATGCCCTAGCTCAGGATAGTGATTAGTGGAGTCAGAGAGACTGTGTTGTACCCAAAGACCTGCTTCCTGTATGACTGGATCTGATCTCAAGCTACACACCATTCCCCATAGGTTTTATTATATATAATAAATATATTATATATTTTATTATATATATATAATAAAAATATTATATATAATGTTTGTGTGTGTGTTAGGAACACATGCCACAACAGTGTACACACAGAGATCAGAGGACACCTTCAGGAGTCAATTCTCTCTTTCCAGCAGGTCATGGGGATCAAACTCAGCTCATCAAGCTTAGTGTCATGTTCCTTCACCCCACTGAGTTATCTCATCAGCTCAAGCCACACCATTTCCATCAGGAAAACATTCCTTAGGAACGGCTCCTAACCTTTGACTCACTGAGCCTAGGGCCTATCCAGCTCCTTTGCCACTGAAGGGTGTCTCTGAGAATGTGTCGTGCAGTTCCCTGCTGATGTGAGCTCCAACCCCCCCACACACACAGTGGCAACTTTATTGTTTGTGCCCCCAACACTCCCCCTTTTTAACTATATCATAGAGCCAACAAACACTGATTACGTTCAAATTTTCATCTGGGTCTGCTTCTAGAAAAATCTAGAAATTTCTATACACTATGAAGCCAAAGTTAAAACAGAGTGAGAGCAGGAGGGTGGGAGTGGAGAATGATGTCATGTTAGGCAAGGTCACCAGGGAGGGTGGCGGGGAGGAAGTGGCGTTCAGTCAAGGTAAAGCGAGGGTGTGGCAGGAGTGAGATTTGGGGCAGTTGCCAGTGCAAAGGTCCTGAGGTAGCGGCCCTAATAGTCAGAGACTATTAGACGCCAAGCCATTCAGGCTGCAAGCGATTCCCTCAGTCTGTGTGAGCTGCTATGCTCCAAAAGACGAGCTGTGGGAAGATTTAAATTCCCTTTCCCACTCTTCAGAGACCCCCTCTGCCTCCTGGCACCACCCCCGCTATGTTTGCCGTGTCTTCAGCCTGGAGCAGGGCTTGGTTTTTTTCAATAACTCATTAATACGGCTTTTGTCATGATTGAGGAAACAAAAGGCCCAACGAGAAAACTGCATTCAACAGCACTGGGGTTATTTATGAGAGAATGCTAAGTCGTAGCCAGAGCTGGGGAAGCTGGGGGTGGGGCTGGGGCTGAGATCCCTTGGATCAGCTGGGTCCTGATTTCTGAGGCCTCTGTCCCCTTTCCCCATCCTTCTCAACCTGCAACAGCCTCTTGACTTAGCTTCCAGTCAGCCAGCTCCTCATTCATTCATTCATTCATTCATTCATTCATTCATTCATATACCTGACCATTCACTTACCCATTTAAACAGATATTGATTGAAGGCCTACTATGCACCAGGTGCTAGCTGACTCCAGCTGTCACAGTCTAGAGAGTTGCTGCCACAATTGTGTCCTCAAACTAGCATATCCTACTCCCAAACTGGTGGGCTTCTTGACCCAGGGTACCAAGAGGACCCTTCCTCGAGAGAACCTGTTGTTAAACTCACCACAACATTCCCACATAGATCCCAGGGTGCTAGCCCCACCAGAGAAACCAAGTCTAGCTCGGGATCACATTCACCGTGTCTTTGACTCTCCCAGAGCCCCAAGAGACTTCTACCAGATGCGTTCAACACATGGCCCAACACAAAATTATAAATTTACTAAAGATGAGGTGTGTGCGTGCGTGTGTGCGTGTGTGTAAAGCTATTGAGTGGTTCTCAAGTATAAACTCTGTGGATGACTACATGATGACATCCTGTCAAATGGCAAAATGATTGATGCCCGGTGTGAGTGTCTGCAACCTAGTACACCAAGAATGGGAACTGAGTGATAGTCCCCTAGTCTTCCCCGGTCTATGTACTCTAGCTCCTCCCCAGGCTGTGTGCAATCAGGCAGAATTGCACACATCAGGTGGCACGGGAGCACCAGATCTGTAGCTAGTGTGAGGGCCTTGGGACCCCCTCCACCCTCCCACACAAACACGTGTAAACAGTCAACAAGCCGGGCTGGGAGGGTCTTCTGAAACACGCACAACTGAACTCCCGAGCTTAGCTCAGAGGCCAGTCACACACAGCACACACAAATCACCCACCAGGGATACAGTCACAGCTGCTATAGGAAAGCTGGCTTTTGGAGCAAGACATTGCTCTGACAAGATTGGGACCCTGAGGGTGGGGGTTGTTTATTGAGCCAGGGCCCGTTGAGACACCACAATGGTTTTCCCCTTCCTCCCTCCTTCTTCCAGCCCCCCCACCATCACCTTTCCTTCTCAAAGAAAGTTCTGACCACAGGGGCAGGAAGGGGGGCTGTCACATGCAGAAGGAGCAGCCAAGAGGCCACCATCCAGTCGCTCTCAGTACTACCAGGGTGTACCTTGGTAAACAACCGCCCTTTCCACTGACCCGTGGTTGCTCCGTGGGCGGCTGGCGGCACCAGACACGTGTGCGCATTCTTGGCTTACTCACAATGCATGGACACCCAAACAAACCAAACGCTGCAAGCGTTCCAATTATCCCCGCTGATTGGAAGAGGGTTCAGCAGAAAAGTCACCCGTTGGAGAGGCTTGCTGCTCAGAGAAGTCATCCTACCTACACCTCTCTGGGGTGTCCTCTTGAGTGTGGATCCAAGCTGGGGGGAGTCCTTCAAGTGTGTACACGTACACTCGCTCACACTACATGCTTGCACTCAGGCATGCCCGCATCCCCCTGTAGCACTCCTGAGCATGCTCCAGGATAAGCATGGAGGAGGTCACAGCCCATCAGCCTCAACAGTCCCCTCCTGGGTCTGAGGAGCCAGCCCATGCCTGATCCTCTTCAGTCTAACCACACTGACCTCGCTCCACTCCTCTGCCAAGCCGCCGAGCTGCCCACGAATCCCAGACAGCTTTCCCACGCTCTTTTCCCAGTCTGTCACCAGCTACCTCCAGAGGTGGAAGCCACAGGATTGTGACAGAACGCTGTTTGTACACACACACACACACACACACACACACACACACACACACACACACACGCTCCCTGCAGCCTTCAAAGCAGTCACACAACCTGAAATTTAATCACCGGAACCCTGCGAGCCTGAGATTCGGGTGGCCAGTCTAATGATGAGGGAACAGGTTCTGAGGGGACTTTCCGGGTTGGGGGGAGCAGAACACAAACTGAGGCGGTCTGTTTCGGCCACCCACTCCAAAGTGATTTGACAAGGTTGTAAAGTTGGGTTACCCCCACCCCTGCCTCTCAGCCCTACCCCCATCACCTGCCCGTGTTGTCTCACTGGGTCCTTCATTCTAGCGTGGAGACGGGACCATGCTGGGGGGCTGGCCATGTAACTCAGTTGGTAGGGCACCTACCTGCCTAGAGTTGGAAAGCTCTGGCTTCCATCCCCAGCACTGAGTAAACAGAGCGTCAGAAGTTGAAGGTCACTCTTTGAGTCACTGTTTGAGTGGGAGGTCAGCCTGGGATGCAGGAGCCTCTAGAGAAACAAACAAACCGGAACCATGTTTATCCTCACATCTCAGCCCTGAGTACGCAGCCTCCTTCTTGTGTCCAAGCTTCCTCCAACTTGGGCCAGGACCTTGACCCTTCCAGAATGACCGAAGCAGAGGCTCATGGGTAGGAGGCAAGAAGAAGGTCAGTGTATCTTTTAAAGGTTCTCCAAGGATGATCCGCATCTATAGCCGGAATTTGGGCTTCAGAGAGGCCTAGAGGACACACTTTAGCTAAAGAAGGGTTTCTCTTGGCTTTACTTTGGTCTTTACTTCTTTCTTGTTTCCTGTGTGACCTACCCACCCTAACCTCTGGTCACCCTCCACACTCGGTTTGCTGCAGGCAACATGGTGTGGGACCAGGAGTAAGGACCAGGACCCCGAGTGAGACTGCGGCCGTCCTGTGACCACGTGACCCTGGCCGGCTCCACGAGCCCTCTGCCCCAGTTTCCTGCACTGTGAAACAAGGCTAACAATAGTCAAATTAATAGCAAATTCTTTTAGCATGCTTGCTTTGTGGAGAGGCACGATTCTCAGCCCACTGTGTGTATTAATTCATTTAATCTTCCTGCATCCCTGGGAGGTCGCCCTTTCTGCTGCCTGCCTTCGTAATTGTCCGCCATCATTAGCCATATCTTCGGCCCAGCTCCCTGGGGCGGCCACCTCGCCGCTTAGAACACGGCCTCATTCTTCCTCCCGTATCTCTCATATCTCAGCGTAGGCTCAGCAGCACCCCCATCTCCCAGGCAGGCTCGGGGGACCTCACCCTGAGTGCTTCCTCTCCTCTTAGTATGCACGATCCAGGCCTGCGGCTCTCTGCCTCCCTCTCTCATCTTCGCCCCCCCCATCCATTTCCTCTTCCCACCAGCGGGGCTTCATCCTGGCCCTGCTAGTTTCTCACCTGGATTACATAAAGGGCCTCGCAATAGCTTCTTCCTTCCAGCCCACACACCCTGCCAAGCTGCAAGAGATTTCCGAATTGTAAATCCACTGAAAATCCCTTCATGGTTCTACAGCCTCCAGGATCAAGTTCGGCTTCTTAGGCTCAGCCCGCCAGAGTTCAGTGCTTGGTGATGGGAACAGGGAGGTCTGGGCTCTGCCTGTCTGCCCTCCCTTCCTTGCCCCCACAGGGCCACAGGCCACTCCAGTCACATAACCTAGTGCCTCTGGTCCTTTGGGAACACACTTACCACGGTCAGAAGTGCCCTGCCCTGCCCTGGGCCAACCAGTTCCGTGGTGCACAGGGGCATCTCCTCAGATTGTTAGGAGCAGGCTCCGAGCCTCAGTTTCCCTGTCTCCAACATGGGGTCAACGACAGTAATTACCACAAGAAGGGCTTGTGAGAACCATGATATTGGAGGGCTGGGGTACACAGCATAGTATCTGTCTCAGTCGTGTGCTCATGGTATGTCAGGCAATGGTTTTCTCTTTTTTAATCTTTTGGCTTTTTTTTTTTAAAGATTTGTCAATTTGTTTTATTTTATGTGTATAAGTGTTTTGCCTACATGTATGTAAGTGCACCGTGTGCTCACCTGGTACCTGTGGAAGCCAGAAGAGGGTGCTGAGTCTCTTGGAACTAGAGTTACAGATGGCTAGGAGCCACCATGTAGGTACTGGGAACTGAACCCAGGTCCTCTGTAAGAGCAACAAGTGCTCTTAACCTCTGAGCCGTCTCTCCAGTCCCAGGGTTATTTATTTACTTTTAATTTTTCTTGTATCTATGGTATGCATGTATGTGTGTTTGTGTGCTTGCATAAGTGTGGGCACATGTATGTGTGTGTGTGTGGAGGCCCAAGGTTCATATCGGCAATGATCTCTGGTCACACTGCCACTTCATTCATGGAATCAGGTTCTCTCAATCAAGCCCAGAGCTAGCTCACACAACTAACCTCCTTAGTCAGCACGCGCTGGAGATCCTGTCTCCATCTTCTGAGGCAGGCATCCCAGGTAGGCACACATGGCATTTACACAGGTTCTGTGGATCTGGGTCCTCACGCTTGTGAGGCAAATTTTGAACTGCTGAGCCATTTCTCTAGCCCTATCATTTGGTTTGGTTTTGTCTTGAAACAGTGTCTTGTGTAGGCCAAGTTGGTCTCAAATTCCCTACATAGCCAAGAAAGACTTGAACTCCTGATCCCCCTGCCTCCACTTCCCAAGCTCTGCGATGACAGGCATAGACCACCATACCCAGCAGGGTGAGCTATTATTATCTAATAATATGAATCTGTCTCGTACATCTTTGTCTCACTGCTGCCTATGAGCCAGCCAGCCAAGGGGCAAGTGCTCAGTGTGCGTGGAACTGATTCAAACGAGATAACCTGGAGCCAACTGCATTTGATCAGGCTTTCTAAACTGCAAGCAGCAGAGATCACAGCCACTGTTTTCTGCAGAAGAGGAATTCACAGGAGCTAGGGAGACGGCTCAATCGATAAAGTGCTGGCCACACAAGCATGAGGACCTGGGTTTGAATCCCCAGCAACATGGGCCTGAAATCCCAGCTCTGTTGAGGCACAGACAGATGCCTGGAACTCACTGGCCAGCCAGTCTAGCCTGGTTCCAGTCTGGCATGGTCGTATCTGGTGGGGATGGCAGAAATCATAACGTCAGCACAGCTGTGTGACAAAGATCCAGCAAAGCTGAGCCACGTGATGGCTGCTGTACCACCTTCGCTTTTCATCTCCACCTGTTGCATACTTGAGAGACTTTTAATATTTGTACAATTTGTGAATATTGGATTGATGGAAAATTTCTTATGAATCATTTATGCCTTCTCCCAGGAATGCTGTTTCCAAGCTTCCCCAGTACAGCCCTGAACGTACTATCTCCCTGCTTTGGGAGAGATACTTATCTACTTGAAGGCCTTCTTTATGCCTTGGAGGTTGTGACAGACACAAAGAAGACAGTAGTCTCTTTATGAGGCTATGAGACATTCTTGAAACATCTGTACTTACCCAGGAACAAGATAACCAAAACAAAGTAAACTAAAAAGGTCAACAGGATTCGCTGGGCTGGAGGAGTCGGCCACAGTTCCGATTGCAAGCCTCTTCCCACTGTACACCCAGGCAATCATGTGGCATATATAGCAATGAAGTTAGACCAGCTGAAGTTACCTCCCCTTGTACAGAGACATAACGATGGGCAAAGAACGATATAAAAAGATGATAAAAGTATTCTATAAAGTTATAAAGTATAAACATTGTATTATGGCCAAGTTTGAATAATAACTGCAGCAGCTTGGGCCTGGGGAAATTTCTTGGGCGCTCTGAACATTAAGCGTTAATAATACCCTGCCCGGGACATGGCGGTATGCCGGGATGGTTTGAAGATTGTCTTGGTCAAATGTCCTTGTAGTCAAAGAAGTAACCAGCCTGAGAAAAACTTCTCATATGCCTCTAGATTCCTAAACATTGGGTTATTGGGTTAATGAGTAAAAATGATAACTGTTTATCAATGATGTCAAAACTTGAGGGAAAACCATGGGAAATAAGTCTGTTCTGCCATAGTTTATTAATGACGACTAAAAGATGAGCAAAAGGAAGTGAAACACAGTCTGAAACCAGAAATGACACGATCTATGTTTTGGGACAACATGAATGCATCCCTACTTACTAAACTTTGTATAAATAAAGAAGCACTCTGGCTGCCGGTCAGTCAGGATGCAAGGTTCACTTGCCTGGCTCCCTCCCTCCCTGCCAACTCCTTACATCCTCTGCTGGGACCTTTCCACCATCAGGGATGATTCCCATCACCGGCCAGACTAGCCCAGTTCCAGCCAGTCTAGCCAGGTTCAACTGAGCCCCATGGTCTGAGAGAGACTGTGCCTGTAAATAATATGGAAAGCCATCCTGAGGAAGATACCAGACATTAGCCTCTAAATGTACCTACACGCTCAAATGTGTACACACACATAAACATGCATGTTACACCCCCACACATACTACTATCCACTAACACACACACAGACACATAGAGGAATTCGCAAAGGAGATTAGGTGACTCACAGAGTCTCAGGGGAAACTGGAGGTTAAGGCCTAGAGATTTCCTAGGTAGGAGCTGTGTCCAGATGAGAACTAGACCAGCCAGTCTTCTCCATCTGTGACTAGCCAGACTCAAACACCACAGGGTCCCACACACTAGGGCTAGTCCCTGACATTGGCAGGACTCAGGGCAAGAATACAAATGGAATCTTACATGCTAAACATGAAGTTTATGGTTCTAGAACCATCAATCTATTAAGTAAAATGCATTGAAATCTGTTCTAATTACTATGCCTGATTAGCAAGATATGACAGAATTTAGTGGCACAAACAAGATCCTCAAGATCCTCACAGAGAATCTTCTGGAACTATGATCTCCTTGTATATTTATTGTTTATGTTTTGTTTTGTCTTGTTTTAGTTTCTCAAGAAAGGGTTTCTCTGTGTAACCACCGTGGCTGTCCTGGAACTTGTCTTGTAGACCAGGCTGGCCTCAAACTCACGGAGATCTGCCTGTCTCTGCCTCCCAAAGAGATGGGATTAAAGGGCGTGCACCACCACCTGGTCATTGTTTATGTTTTAATGAGTAGACTTTGTTGCTATGGTTTTAGTAAAATGTCCCTCACAGGCTATGTGTCCTGGCCCTGGTCCCCAGCGTGGGGTGCTGTTTGGAGAGATGCTGGGAACATAACCAGGTATGTGGCGCATGCCTTTAATTCCACACTAAGGAGGCAGAAGCGGGAGATCTCTGCATTTGAAGCCAGCCTGGTCTATATAGCCAGTTTCAGGTCTGTCAGGCCTACATAGTGAGACCCTGTCTAAAAATAAATAAATAAAATAATAGGCTTACTGTATGCTTTTGTTCATAGAAGAACAGAATTTGTTTTTCTTTAAATTTTATTTTGTTATAGATGCTGGGAGCCAAACTGAGTCCTCTGCAGCCAGTGCTTTTAACCATGGCACCATCTCTCCAGCCTCTATTTCATTCGTAACAGAGGCTCCCAACAAAGAGTTTGCCTTGGATCTCAAGGAAGACTTTGGACTTGAACCTTTGAGCAATGTTGGTACTATTCAAATTTGGGAGCCTGTTGGAGATGAGCTGAATCTATTTTGCATGATGAAGTAGATATGAATGCTCGGTAGTCAGTGGTAACAAGCTATGATTTGAATATAAAACCTCCCACAGGCTTGTCAGGGGTGGTGGTGCACGTCTTTAACCCCAGCACTCAGGAGGCAGAGGCAGATGGATCTCTGAATTTGAGGCCAGCCTGGTCTACAGAGCGAGTTCCAGTATAGTCAGGGTTACATAGAGAAACCCTGTCTCGAAAAAACAAAAACAACAGCAACAACAAAACCCCACAGGTTCATGTGTTGAAGCCTTGTTTCTTGGCGGTGGTACTGTTTTGGAAGGTAAAACATGAGGAGGCAGGGTCTAAGCGGGTCTAAGTGAGGAAGTAGGCCACTTGGGGGTGCTGTCTTTGGGGGCTCTTCTGGCCCAGGTCTTTCCCTGTGTTTGTCTCTCAGCTTCCTGCCTGCTAGGAGGTAAACTCCTTTGCTTTACCCACACAGTCTGCTCTGTGGTGTTCAGCTTCATCATAGACCCAGAAACAAGGGAACAAGCTAAGCATGAACTGAAATCGTGAGCCAACATGGACCTTTCTTTGATACTTTTATCAGTAGGATGTCTTCCCTTGGAAGACAGGCCCAGGAACAAGGTCCATCCCCATCCTGAAAGATGGTGTATGACCAGGGACAGGGAACTTGGTGTCTAATCAGACAAATAAGGCATATGGGGGTTCTCAATAAGGAAAAAGTGTTTTAAAGTCCTAGGCAGGCAGAGGGTCTGGAGGGATGACTCAGATGTTAAGATCCATAGCTGCTCTTACAGAGGAGTTGGGTTCAGTTCCCAGGGCTCACGTGGTGGCTCACAACTGTCCAGGGTACCTGATGCCCTCTTTTGGCCTCTGAGGGCACCAGGCACACACTTTGTACATAGACACACATGCAGACAGAACACTCATATTCATTAAATAAAATTAAATATATTTTTAGAAGTCCTAGGCAGAGGCCAGCCATGGTATCTCATACCTGTAACCTCAACGTTTGAGAAGCAGAGGAACCGTGGAGGCCAGAAGAAGGCATTGGGTTCCTTGGAACTGAAGTGAGCTGCCTTGTGGGAGCTGGGAACTGAACCCAGGTCCTGTGAGAGAGTAGCAAGTGCTTCTAACCACTGAGCCACCTCTCCAGCCCTGATAGTCCATTCTTTAACTTGCCTGTCATGACCATCACCACCACCTGCTTCTACCTGACAATACAATTTTCCTTCTAGTAAAAATTTCCTCCTCCTTTCCCCCAAAGGGAACCAACCAAATCCCTGCAGGTCACTGGCCCAAGCTAACAAAGGAGTTCATTCTCTCCTTAATCCACCATGATCCCGTCTCTATAATCTATGTAGTAGGTTCTAAATCTCATCCCCAAAAGCAGCCCCTTGTGAGTACAATGGGCAGTGCGGACAGGAGAGCAAAGGAAACTTCATCAAATAGATAAATACCCGTAAGAAAGCCAGGAGTGTGATGCGGGTGCATACAATAGTTGTTGTTTCCGCAGCAGACCACAGGTAGGTAACTGGCATTTGTTTGTCCTTTCGTCCCCTGCTCCATTTATCTTCATAAGTACCCCAGCTAGTCAGTTCTTCCTCTGGCAGGGTAATTTTAACCTTTCATCTGGAAAAGGCTAAGCATTTGCTGGCATTGCCTGTTGGGGGTTGCTAAAGTCTCCCACTAACCTCTGCCACACTTGTTAGTACTTTTCTTGTGGCTGTGGCAAAACACTTGACCAAAGCAACTTAAGGAAGGAAAGGTTTGTTTTGGCTTACAGTTTGAGGGGATACAGTCAATCATGGCAACAGAACTGTCGGGTGGCTGGCTTTGCTACATCTGCCGCCAGGAAGCAGGGATTCATGCTGGTGCCCAGCTGGGTTCCTCTTTTTCCCCTTTTTATTTAGCTCAGGACCCCAGCCCATGGGATAGCACCACTGACATTTGGCATGGGTCTTCTCAACTTAGTTTAGCCTCTCCAGAAACACCCTCACAGGCATGCCCAAGGTGTGTCTCCTAGATGTCTCTAAAGCCAGTCAGTCTGACAATGAAGATGGACCATTGCAGGTCTAGACTGAAACTTGACCTCAGGGTTCTCCAATACAGTGACGCCAAGCTCATGGGTGCCCCAGAGGTCACAGAGATGAAGGTAAACAGGCAAAAACAGGTCCTTGAGAAACAGTGTCATTTTACGTGAGCCTATCAGTCGAGGTGGGAACAGGGGCACCATTGAGGTCAGGGGGTCCTTCTTCCTGAGTCTACCCTTTCCCAGTCCCGGACCATGGCCACCCTTCCTGTGGGGAGACGGGTATGCTGAATTCACTCTCCCTAGAGGAAACCCACACCCTGAAGTCATGCTACAGGCCTAGTAGGACAAGTAGTGCCCTGAACATTTCCTGCCTGCCCCCATGGCTTTCCTAACTACCACCCTAACGATCCCAATGCCACAGTGCGGCAAGCTCTCCCTAGCATTTCTCAGGAAATTATCTTTTCCCAAATCTCAAATCCCCAAAGTTCTGAAAAATGGGGAGAGGTATTAAAAGTTCTCCTTGAGGACCGGAGCCTCATAATCCACACAGGAATGTTTACAACTCAAAAGAATCCTGTTCTATTAAAAGTTGAAAACAGGAGTCAGAATCCTGGATATGCGGAGTTGAAGATTAATGCAATATTTCCAGAATTAGAGGACAAGCGGCCATGGGGGGAGGAAGTGGCCATCTCATCCTCCTTACCGTGGTAAGGTGGTCCTCCTTACCACCCTTGTTGTTATACCAGTGCATGATTGTGGCCCTGTCTACTGCCGATGGCGAGTCAATCTTCCAAATAAAATAAATATTAATAAGTTTATTTGCATAGCATACATTATGCAGATCCTATGGGCGATATTTCAAGAAATAAGTTTTAGAAGCAGAATAAGCCCCTAAATTGGCAATTTTTGTATGCATAGTACTGCTAACCTTGCGGGGAGACCCAAATGTTACCATTCTTCAAATACCATCCTGTCACGGGCACTGCCTTTTTCCGGTGATTGAATATTAACTATGAACGAAATGCAAAGAGAAAAAAAGCTAAGGATGTTGTGGGATTCTCGGCTGCAAACTCAAAAGCGGATTCAGTATATGAATGAGCAGAAGCAGCATCGATTTTAGTGACAGAAATGAAACCCCGGCTAGCAGACAAAGCGCTTCATTGTTTGTGAAGAGTCTTGGGTATCAGAATCCCCACGCTGAAGATGCTCATAGACCCAGGCTTGGTCAGTACAGCAATGTCAGTGCCAACCCCCACCCCACGACCCATCCTCCCACCCCCGAGCCACCACCAAAATCTTTGCTATGTTTGGAATATTTGTTTTAAAACAGAGATCATGACTGCCAGGCTAGCTAATGAGTGCTCTATGGGTTTTAAAGTTTTCATTTTACGATAAAAAGTAATCATTAATTTGGTGTGATGGTGCACGCCTTGAATCTCAGCATTCAAGAGGCAGAGGCAGGCGGTAGTATCTTTGTGAGTTCAAGACCAGCTTGGTCTACACAGAATGTTTCAGGGCAGCCAGGGCTACACAGAGAGGCATGTACCACCACTCCCAGCTAGTAGTTGAGGGTTTTATATTTCCTTATTTTAATAGTTTTGCTTGTCCAACATCAACACCAGGTAGAGAACTATTTTGTATTTTATTAAAATATAATCTTGTGAAAATAGAGTGGCTCTTAGCGATAACAGTTCATGCATTTTATATCACGTCTTTTTAAAAAAATGACCTCTGAGATTTTGAACACATCTTTGAAACTTGACGGACTGTTTATTATTTGCAGTCACACATCATTGTTTAAAAACAGTGTGGTGGAAAGAAATATACGATAATGTATGATATTGGAAATTTCCAAGAATTCTCAGGATTTCTACTTTCCTGTTTCCCAAATCTCCCAAATTAGGCTCCGCTAGGAAGTAAGAAACATATCCCTGATGGGTTATGATGCCTGAGGTAGGGGCCTTGGGTTTCTCTAAGCACTGGGATATTGGTTTAGGCTGAGCTGATTGCCCTAAATCAGTCCCAGGCACGTAGCCTGAAGGTAATAGCCCAACACCCTGCAATACTGGCATCAACCTGGACCCTAAAGAACTTACGAAGCTTGAAGCAGAGTTACAAGAGTCTACCTCTCGCTCCCTCTTCCCTGGTCCCCAGGAGAAGAAAAGAATAGCATTTACCTGTCTCCTAATTTAGTCCTTTGCAAATGTCAACAGGGAAGGGAGGGGACTCTACGCTTGTCTCAGATTCCCAGTGGAAACCCACGTTCCACATCCCTTCACCTTGTATGTCCTGTGGAGGAGGGTGAGCTGGATGCCACCTGGGATCTCTGCAAGGTAGGCGTGGCTCCAGGGCGAAATTCACAGGCTCCTCCCTTTGGGCTTCCTGGACCCTCAGGAACTACAACCAGGGTGTCGGGACTGTCTGGTTCTTTGTCTTAGGGATACATGGTGGTTGGTTCAGCTGTCTATTGCTGTGATACAGCGTACCCCAAACTTCCTGGTTTAAAACAAGAGTGTTTTATTTGATCATAACCCTGCAGGCTTACAGCAAGGATGCGCTGACTCCTGGAGTGGGTGCAGTGTCTGTGGCTGCTTCTTTCCCAGGTGATGTCTGTCCCAGGTAGGAGGACCATTGGGTTGCAGCCAGCTGGAAAGGCTCAAGTCAGATATATGGATTCCTGGTTGTCACCTGGGGAATCTCAGGGCCTCTCTCTGTGCTCTGGGCTCCCCACAGGGGTGGGGGCAGGGCCATTGCTGAAATCACAGTGAAAGTGGGAAGGAGGCCAGCACAGAACTGCTCAGACGTGGGTCAGCCTCACCAGAGCTCAGAGTGGAACTATTAGATAGGGGAAGGCTGGTAATGGGCCCTTCAGGACAAAAAAGAAGAGGAGGTAGGTGTGGTGACTCACTCCTGTAATGCCAGCCCTTGGGAGGCTGAGAGAGAAAGGACTCTGAATTTGAAGTTATCGTGGGCTATACAGAGTGTTCCAGGTCAGCTGGGGCTGGAGTGGGACTGAGAAGAAAACAAAGAAAATGGAAGGAAAGAAGGAAGAGCCTTTGGTTTAGAGTATTCGCCAAATGTGTTGTAAATTCTCTTGTCAAGGTTCATTCCAAAGGCAGAGATTCAGAAGGTCAGGAGTTCAAGGTCAGCCTTGGCCACTTAGTGAACTGGAGGTGAACTTAAGCTATGCTACCTGAAACCCTGTCTCAAAAACAACAAAAGACTCATTGTGAGCTACCAATTCATTGTCAGTCAGCTCATAAAATTCCTTCAGATTTACCAATTAGCTCTGGCCAGTTGGTACCAGCCAGCCAGCAGCAGCTCACCAGGCTGCCAGGCCTTCCTACAATTGCCACAAGACTCCCTCCCCAGTCTGAGATAAGGCAGGACGTAAAAGCTAGCCCAGAGTCGCGTGAGATGGGAGCACCCAGAGCCGCGACTGGGTGTGCTCCGTTAGAAGCCGTCAATGTAGCAGATTTCCGCACACAATAGAACTAGTGACAGGCACTGTGTCACACCAGACACCTTTACCAGATGTTGCACAATATTACCCCTTGTCAGCCTGATGGGAGAACTTCATTTTAAAAATAATGACCCTGGGGTCAGGCAGGGTGACAGAGCACATGTGAGCCAGGAGGGAAGGGACACCGTACATATCAGATGGCACTAGGGAACTCGAGGAGAACAGGCAACATCAGTGTTTGTTGAATGAGTGCTTGTCAAGCCCAGGCCGTGGGAGCAATGGCCGCACGCATGCACGCACGCACCGCGCGTGCACGTACATGCAGCAGAAGACAAGCACGGGGATTAAGAACTGACTCACACGAACCGAGGATTAGCAATGATAAATGGAGCCGACGTTGGTTGAACACTTGCTGTGTGCAAGAGACTGATAAGGATTTTGCACACATTATGCCATCTAATCCTTCCAACCCTATGTAAGACACCAACCCATAAGGCAGAGTTCTCAACCTTCCTAAGGCTGTAACCCTTTAATACCGTGCCTCACGCTATGGTGACCACCAACCATAACGTTAGTTCATGGCTACTTCACAGCTGTAATTCTGCGATTGTTTCAGATCATAATGTAAATCTCTGATGTGCAGGATATCTGATATCTGACCCCACCCCCAGATGGGTCGTGGCCCACAGGTTGAGAACCACTGCTATAGGGAAAAGGGCACAGAGAAGTTACCAGACTCTCAGGGTCACACAGAGTAGAGCCAAGATTTGAACTCCAAACTGCCTGATGTTAAAGTTCAGGGTTTTTGGTCTGTTTGGTTTTTTGTTTGTTTTGTTTTGCTTTGCTTTGGGGGGTTGGGTTTTTTGTTTGTTTGCCTATTCTATTCTTTCTTTTTTGTGTATTTTTGAGACATCATCTCATGTAGTTCAGGCTGGTCTCAAACTGACTTTGAACTTCTGTTCCTCCTGCCTCCACCTCCAAAGTGCTGGAGTTACAGGCATGCACCGTCTTGCTCAGGGTATGACGAGCTGGGGATGAACTCAGGGCTTTGCGCATGCCAATCAAGGACTCTACCACCTGAAGCTCACTCCAGAGGCCCTGACTGACTGCCAAAGACCCACGGGACAGCGTAGGTTAAGAATAATATTCAAAGATTTGTAATACAGTTGGGGTGGTGTGCTGTGGGAACCCCTTTAGCCACTCTTTTGTACACCAACAGTGGGGGTGTACACCTATAATCCCAATATTGGGGAGTGAAGGCAAAGAGCATTCAGAGTTCAAGGGCAGCCTCAGCTACACAGCAAGTTTGAGACTAACCTGGGCTACATGAAACCCTGCCTTAAACAAGACAAATGCCTGTTAGGGGGTCAGTTTCTGTTAGCACGTGATACTCAGAGAGCTGGTATTTGCTGGGAGAACCCCAGTGAAATTCGGAGTGACAGATGAGTTCACAGCCACCCACCTAACACTGAAGCTGAGGCCGACGCTCTAGTGTCCCCAGCCCTTGCCAGATACCATGAAGTTTCCCCAACGCTTGTGAATGACCTGCTGGTGTCCTGTTGATCTGCAAACTGGAAGGGTCAGATGTAAGGAAGAGCCATCCCCTTCGTCCCTCTGTGTGCAGCCATGCACCTCTCACTGACTCCGGCCTCTTCTCTGCCATGTGTGGGCAGGCTGGGCATCGCCGGAGCCAGGTGCCTGCTGCACTGAGAGGTAATTTATGAACTGTGGGTATTTTGTCTGTTTACTTGAAAGCACAAAAATTTGTCACTTGTGTGGGTAATTTGCTACTAATTACGAGCTTACAATCTGCAGATAGGAAAATCAGGGCCAACGTGCGCTTCTTGAGGAACAGGGAAATTACCCCAAGTACCATGTAATTATACACTTAGCGGGCACCGCACTCCCAACCCTCACCCTTCCCACATGGGCTGACGGTGCAGGGTGAGTTTGCACACACGCCCACGGAGACTCCTTCCCTGGGGAGAGCTCGCCTGCTGTGAAGCCCCGGGAGCCACAGCAAAGCCTGGACACACTCTCCAGACAGAGGTGCAGTAGGTCTTGGGCGCCTCCCTCAGGTGACACAGACTTGAAAGACAAGGAGAAGGTGTAGTCTAGACCTCAAGATGCTCTCAGTTTAACAGACATGTGATTCTGGCCTATTCGGACCTCACTGTGATGGGGGACACACAAGTGTTCCAGGAGCCCCTAATCGGATCATACCACACTGTTGCAGACTCCCGGCATTGTGGGCCTAATGGAGGAGTGCCCGAGTCTGGGGTGGAGGGGAGCTCGCTGATAAAAAAGGTCCAGATTCAGTGAGGGCAAACACAGTTTCTGGCTACAGGAGACAGACCTGCCCATGGTGCCTTTTGGGTGGAGCTTCCCTATATACAGCACCCCTCTGTTGGACAGGGAGTTGGTGCCCGGGTCTCTGATTGTCTCTGGGTATCTATCTCTCTGTGTAAACCAGACAACTTGACCATGCCAACTGAAGGCTGATGTGCTATATGCTCAAACCTGCAATGGAAGGTGTGTCCTTTCTATTAAGTAACTTTGCTGACCGCTGTGATTAAATACTGGGCAAGAGGAAGGTGAAGGAAACAGGGTTTCTCTGGTTCAGGGTGAAGGGACATGGGGGTGTGTGTGGCAGCAGTTGTGAGAGAGGTGTGCCCTCTCTGGGGGCAGTGGAACCTTCAGGAGGTGGGGTCTATTTGAAGGCCTCCAGATAGAATGCTCAGCAGTTAAGAGCGCTGGTTACTCTTCCAGAAAATGCAGGTTCAGTTCCCAGCACCCACATGGCAGCTTACAACTGTCTGTTAATTCAGTTCCAGGGGATCTGACACCCTCACACAGACATACATGCAGGCAAAACACCAATGCCTATGAAATAAAATAATTAAAAAAATAGAAGGCCTCCAGTTGCTGGGGATGCACTGTAGAAGGGGACAGTGGAACCCTCTCTCCTGGCACTGTTTGTTGACCTGGCTACCATGCAGTGAGCGGCTTCTTCTTCCTCTGGCTGCAGCCCCAAAGCAATAGGGCCAGCCAGCTGCAAGCCCCAAAACTGTCAGTCTAAACAAAGGAATTCTTTTAGATTTACTCATTTTATTATTGTATGTATATGGTGTTTTGCCTGCATGAATGTACGTGTACCACATGGATGCCTGATACCCGTAGAAGTCAGAAAAGGGCATCAGATCCCCTGGAACTGTAGTTACAAAGTCTCCATGTGGATGCTGAGAATCAAACCTGGGTCCTCTGCAAGAGCAGCCAGTGCTCTTAAACACTGACCCAACTCCCCAGATAGTTTTCTTATTTTTGGTGCCAAGTCTTTTGCAAGAGCTGGAATTCAGTATGTAGCTTAGGTTAACCTCACTATTGCAGCAATCCTCCTGCCTCAGCCTCTCAAGAACTGGGATTACAAGCCTGTACCATCGTATCAGGTTTTCTTTCTTTCTTTTCTTTTCTTTTTTTTAAAGATTTATTTATTTATTTGGAATACAATACTCTGCCTGCATGTACACCTGCA
>LOJH01005406.1:4455-34219 GCA_001685095.1 Ellobius talpinus | reverse complement strand
ACCCCTACCTCCTACTGCTCCTGACCACCCCTACCTCCTACTGCTCCTGACCACCCCCTACCTCCTAACTGCTCCTACCCTTTATCCTGCTGCTCTCCTGTGGACTGGGTTACTTTTATTCATGGTACTTTATAAAGTGCTGGCTAGCTGTCCTTGCTCCACTGAGATACAACCACAGTTTCCAAAGTGCTGGGATTTTTTTTAAGACACCTGATTTTTAACAGTCTTGAATGCTTTAAAGAACTGTACAAAATAATCATTTACATGTACCTGAGCACATCTTCTTTACATAGATCTTTCCTTCATTTATTTTTTTAAAGTTTTATTTTTTTTTTCAAAAGAAAACAAACTATCTTTTTTTATTCATTATATATACCCAATCCAAGTTCCCACTCCCTCCCCTCCTCCTCCCTTTCCTTCCACTTACCCCACCCCTACCGCTCAATCTACTCCTCAGAGAGGGTAAGGCACATTGCTTTGGGTAAGGTCAAAAGCCCTCCCTACTATATCTTGGCTGAGGAAGGTATCCATCCAAAGAGAATAGGTTCCCAAAAAGCGAGTACATGCAGTAGGGATAAATCCTGGTGCACTGCCAGTGGCCCCACAGTCTGCCCCTGCCATGCAACTATCAACCTCATTCAGAGGGACTAGTTTCATCCTATGCTTGTTCCTTTGCAGTCTGGCTGGAGTTGGTGAGCTCCCATTACCTCAGATAGACTGTTTCCGTGGGTGTCCCCATCATGGGCTGCTGGTGGGAATGCAAACTTGTACAACTACTTTGGAAGTCAGTATGGTGGATT
Source organism: Ellobius talpinus (assembly GCA_001685095.1). Taxonomy (NCBI): domain Eukaryota; kingdom Metazoa; phylum Chordata; class Mammalia; order Rodentia; family Cricetidae; genus Ellobius; species Ellobius talpinus. The sequence goes on along the minus strand of LOJH01005406.1, from coordinate 33,419 downwards.
CTCAGAAAGTTGAGAATCAACCTACCTGAGAATCCAGAAATACCTATCTTGGGCATATACCCAAACATACTATAAAGACATTTGTTCAACTATGTTCATAGCAGCATTGTTTGTAATAGCCAGATCCTGGAAACAACCTAGATGCCCCTCAACCGAAGAATGGATAAAGAAAATGTGGTATATTTCCACATTAGAGTACTACTCAGTGGTAAAAAATGATGACATCTTGAATTTTGTATGCAAATGATAGAAAAAGAAAACACTATCCTGAGTGAGATAACCCAGGCCCAAAAATATGAATATGGTATNAGGATATTGAGCCTATAGTTCATGATCCTAGAGAAGCTAAGTAACAAGGTGAACAATAAGAGAAACATATATAGATCTGCCTGGAAAGTCAAAATAGACAAGATCATCTGACAAAATTGGGAACATAGGGGTGGGAGGAGAAGAGAGGGTAGAAAGGGAAGAGGAGGGGAGAGGGGGAGCGAGGAAGAGAACTTGAGGGGAACGGAATAGTTGAAATGGAAGAAGGACAGAGATGAGAGCAAGTAAAGAGATATCTTGATTGAGGGAGCCATTATGGGGTTAGCAAGAAACCTGGCTCTAGAGAAATTCCCAGGAATCCACAAGGATGACCCCAGCTAAGACTATAAGCAATATATGAGAGGGTACCTGATCTGGCCTTGCCCTGTAGTCAGACTTTAATATATCTTAAATATCACCATATAACCTTCATCTAACAACTGATGGAAACAGAGGCAGAGACCCATACCAGTGCACTGGACTGAGCTCGCCAAGTCCAGTTGAAGACTGGGAAGAGTGGGAATATGAGCAAAATGGTTAAGACCAAAGTGCTGTTTTAACATGATGATGTGCATTAGTTTCTCAAAACATGAAAGGAACCCTCATTGTGGGCAGCATTGTACAATTTCCATTTTGTAAATATTCCCTTCCTGGTGAACACCAAATTCCCAATATGATATCAGGAGTTGAGTGACTTCAGATTGGCAAGAGATTAACGTGGTTCATATTCCCGAGTCTTGGGCTACATTATTACACTAAAAGTTGCACCTCTAGAACATAATCATACTTTTGCCGAGATAATAAAATGACTTCCATATAATTTCATTTCATTTGCTGGCTGTGAATCACTACTCTCATATCCTACGTACTTGAAGAGATTATGACATTCAGAGAGAAAATTTTTGCTGGTGAACTGAATAACTAGATAGTTAAAGATAGTACTTAGAAGTAGAAAAACAGGGTTACTTTGTCTTTAAAGTACTTTCTCTTGTTGCTACACTTGATTTTAAACACACATAGATCTCAGTTTTACTGTAAACATAGCTGCCACAGAAGTCCTGTCTCTTGTTCTTGATACACCCCTACTTTCTGATTGTCCACTTGAGTATTTTGAGACAGGGTCTTACTATGTAGCCAAAGCTTGCCTCAAGCTTGCAACCCTGCAGCCTCAATCTTCTAAGTGGTAGAAATACAGATGTACAGTGCCACGCCAGCCTCTGCCTATTCTTGATGGATTTCGCCTGTACTTTCATTTCAACTCATCTCGAATCCATTAGTTAAGTGATCACAAAATAAATACTAATAGAGATAGAGTGTCTTGAATGAAGACAGCATATTTCTAATAATTATCATTAATTTTGCTGCCTTCATTATGTTTTTTATATTATAAAAGGGAATAGTAACCATGTGTTATCTGTCAGCAGAGAAACGAGGTTTCTTTGTTTGAAAAGCTCACTTTAAAGGTTTCTGTGATGCATGACAGCTTTAAAATAGAGCTTCCATTTCAGAATGAATTGCCCGTGGCTGCTCTTCAGGGTTGCTTTATTCTGAGCTGATTCGTCCTATTTGAACATAAAAACAGTGCATATTTATATCTCTGATAGGCCAATAAATAAAATCTTGCTTCCTTTAGGGGAAGTTTCCAGGGAACTAATTAGAGTCAGTAGCAGAGGAAAGCAGAGATTGAAAACACGTTTCAGCATCTTCCATTGCTCCGTTTATTCTATACTTGGGCATTTCCACACATGTGTGCATGCAGGAAGTGGTGACAGCACATATCATACTTAGGATGCACCTGTGACATCCTCGTGGCTGGTAGGATTGTCTTTAAGCACCAGCTCTTCTCTGTTTTCCTCCACAGCTCAAATTCCACTTACTGAATAGAGGACTTTTCTTTATGTACAAGGAAATTAAACTTATTCAGGCATACACCTGCTGCAGAAGTAGAAAAATACCTGGGGTGCCATTTGCATTTTAAAGATTCAGTTTCTACTGCTATCAATATGGCTAATTGCTGAATCATTTTATTATAATTACTTTTTATCAAAGGATATCTAGAAAAAGACCTCAATTGTGTAAGATTAGTGTTCAAACATGGCAGGTGGGAGTATAAAATTTCCAGATTTAAAATAAAGGAAACGATTTGTACATGATAATGACATTGCCAGTGTTCACTGGACTCTCTGAAATTCATTGTTTAATCATAAATCATTTAAGTATACAGTTTGACCCATTGGAGAATCGATTTAAAATGTAATTATATATAATGCAAATATAATTTTCTATGGTAGTTCTAAAATTGTTATGGTGCCATAATTTTTATTAGAGCATTCAAAAAGGGTTTTGCCTAGTCTGAGCATTAGTATGTGGTTTCACAAAGATTCAGAGGACTATTTCATTCCAGCTTTACATTAGATCATAGTCTTAGCATAACTAAATGACTAGGTAGCATATTGAGAAAGTGTTTAGCTGGCATTACTACTGGCAGTCCAGTGGAAGATAAAAGAAAGCAAATAGATTCACCATAATATATTTGCTAGTTTTCTGCCATCATGATTAAAGGCCTAAAAAATCAACAAGAGGAAGAAACTTTTATTTTGCTCATAATTTTCCATGTTGTAGTCCATGACCATTGGTTCTGCTTTCTCAGGCCTCTGATGAGGCTGAGCACTATGGGAGGGAATATATGCTAGAATAAAGCTGATCACATCAAGATAGCCAAGAACAAAAGAGGAAGAATAGATAAGGATAAAATATATATTTTAAAATTATAACTCCTAATGATCTACTTGCTATAGCAAGAACTCACCCTTGTAGTTGCCAAATAATCCATTGTCATGAAATTAGTCCACTGCTGAGGTGAGGGACCATCACCTAATTGTGCCACCCCTGACAATGTTGAATGGGCACCCAAGTTTTCAACACACTATCTTTGGAGCAATTCTTCATATATAAGCCATGATTGTTTACATATAATTCACATAGGAAGGTAAGGGTTTGTTTTTCTTTGTTCCAATTCAATACCAGTTATTTTATTGCAAACCTGAAGCTACTGTTAGTGTCCTTAAGCATGTTGTGCTAAGCTAATCACTTGTTGGAAAATAGTCATTGTTTAAAAGTTATTTATTTATTTTTCTAAAATATCTTTTCTCATTTTACATACCAATCCCATTTACCACTTTCTCTTCTCCTCGCACTTTCTCCACCTTTCCTCTATTTCACCTCCCATTCACTCCTCAGACAAGGTAAGGCTTCTTTTTCATGAGGAGTCAACAAAGTCTAGCATATCACTCTGAAGCAGGATCAAGGTCCTACCCCTATATCTTGGCTGAGCAAGGTATCCCTCCAAAAAGAATGGGCTCCAGAAAGCCAGTTCAAGCACTAGGGATAAATGGAGGCCCCACTGCCAGTGGTACTACAGAATGCCCAAGCCACACAACTGCCACCCACATTCAGAGGCGCTAGTTTGGTTCTATGCTGGTTCCGCCACTGTCAGTCTGGAGGTAGTGAGCTTGCATTAACTTAGGTTAGCTGTTTCAGTGGGTATCCCCATCATAGTATAATCCCTTTGCTCATATTATTGCTCATTGCTCCCTTCAACTGGATATTGGCTCAGTCCAGTGCTTCACTGTGAGTATCAGCATCTGCTTCCATCAGTGGTTGGACGAAGGTTCTATGATGACAATTAAGGTAGTCATCAATCTGATTACAGGTGAAGACCAGCTTAGGCATCCTCTTCACTATTGCTTAGGTGGGGTCATCCTTGTGGCTTCCCTTTATCCCCTCCTCCTCTCCTTCTATACTTCCTTCTCCCTTAACCCACTAATTCCCAATTTTCTCAGGCGATCTTGTCTATTTCCCCTTTCCCAGAAGGATCCATGAATGTCTGTCTTAGGATTCTCCTTGTTACCTAACTTCTCTTGAGTAGTGGACTATATTCTGGCTGTCCTTTGCTTTACATATAATATCCACTTATGAGTGAATACATACCATGTTTGTCTTTCTGGGTCTGGGTTATCTCACTCAGGATAGCTTTTTTTTCATGTTCCATCCATTTGCATGCTAATTTCAAGATGTCAATGATTTTTACTGCTCCATTGTGTAAATGTACCTCATTTTCCTTATCCATTTTTCAGTTGCGGGGCATCTAGGTTGTTTCCAGGTTCTGGTATTATGAATAATGCTGCTATGAACATAGTTGAGCAGTTGTGCTTGTATGATTGAGCATCCTTTGTGTATATGCCCAGGAATGGTATTGCTGGGTCTTGAGGTAGGTAGATCCCCAATTTTCTGAGAAACTGCCAAACTGATTTCCACAGTGGCTATACAGGTTTGCATTCCCACCAGCAATGGAGGAGTGTTTCCCTTCCTCCACATCCTCTCCAACTTAAGCCATCATTGGTATTTTTGATCTTAGCCATTCTGACTGGTATAAGTTGGTATCTCAGAGTCATTTTGATTTGCATTTCCTTGATGACTAAAGATGTTGAACAATTCCTTAAGTGTCTTTCAGTCATTTGAGATTCTTCTGTTGAGAATTCTCTATTTAGATCTGTACCCCATTTTTAATTGGATTATTTGGTATTTTGATGTCTAAATTCTTGAGTTCTTTATTTATTTTGGAGATCAATCCTCTGTCTGGTGTGTGTTTTAAGGGAATTTTTTTCAGTCCAGTTTCTTTGGTATTCTGTAAGCTTCTTATACCTTCATAGTCATGTCCTACATTAGGTTGAGAAATTTTCTTCTATAATTTTGTTGAATATATTTTCTTTGACTTTGAGATGGAGCTCTCCTTCTACCATTATTATTCTTAGATTTAGTCTTTTCATGCTATCCCAGATTTCCTTAAAACTTTGTTTTAATAACTTGTTGGATTTAATAGTTTCTTTGACCTATGAATCTATTTTCTCTATAGTATCTTCAACCCCTGAGATTCTTTTTTCTGTGAATTGTAATCTGTTGGCTATGCTTGCATTTGTAGTTCTGTTCATTTACCCAAATTTTCCATATCCAGAGTTCCCTCTGTTTGTGTTTTCTTTATTGCTTCTCCTTCAGTTTTTAAATCATGAACTCTTTGAACTAATTTTTTCACCTGTTTTATTTTTTCTCTGTTTTCTTGATTTTCTTTAAAAGATCTATTGATTTTTTTTCCAAGTTTTTATTTGTTTTTTCTCCATTTCTTTAAGGGAATTTTTTATTTCCACTTTAAGGGTCTCTTCCATCTTCATAAAATTATATTTAAGGTAGTTTTCTTCTGCTTCTTCTGGGTTAGGATGATCAGGTCTTTTTGTTGTATGACCACTGTGTTTTGCTGTTGCCATGTTGCTTTACAGATGGTTGAATGTATTCTTGCAATGGTGCCTACCCATCTCTTCCTCCAGTTGGTGCAGGTAGTTTCTTTGCCTCTTTGTCTAATCCTTGTAGTTGGAGTCTGTGTCTCAGGGATCCTCTCTTGGACCAATCATTGCAGTAGTTGTCTGTTTCTTAGATGCTCTTGGACCACTCTGTTCAGTCAAGCTGCTGAGGTCTCTGGGGATGGATGTGTTTGGGGCTGGAGTGAGACTTGTTGATTACAGGATCTGATCATTGAGAGGGAGTTGGAGCAGCCTGCTTACAGGAGGCTTGCCTGCTGGACAGCTAGTGAACCTGAGGTAGGTGGGAGAGGGGCCCGGGATTTTGGCCTGGGGCCTAGGGTCTAGAGACTGGGCTGTCCAGCTGGGGAGTTGGTCATTCACCTCTTGGCCCACTCTGTGCAGCTGTAGTCTGTGCCTCAGAGAGCTACTGAGGTTGCATGGGATGTGTGGGTTTGAGGGTGGAGTGGGATTTGTAGATTGCAGGGTCTGATCTATATGGGGATGTTAGTGCTATCTGCCTGGAGGTGGCTTGCCTTCTAGCAGGCTAGTGAAGCTGACATGGGTCAGGGAAGGGCCTGGGATTTTGCCCTGGGCCTAAGGCATAGAGACTGGGCTGTCCAACTGAGGAGCTGGTCACTCACCTCTTGGTCTGCTCTGTACAGTAGTCAAAAATAGTAAATTATTTAAGGCATATTCTATGCCTATGATTTTTTATGTAGACAATGATTTTAGAAATATGTGTATCTAGATCATGAGGTGAGATAGGTTCAAAATCTATACTTGAAGTCAGAATGTTCAATGTTATTTTATAATATTTTCTGAGGAAAACTATATCACGCAGTTCATTAAATAGTTCCTAGTGATAAAGTCTGATGATATAGACCAGTCATAGAGTTCTTGTCTAGCATATGCAATTATAGCAGGCTTTCTTGAATCACCAGCTCCAAAATCATGTCACAGCAACTGATTATTAATTATGAATGCCCAGTCTTAACTTAGGCTTATTTCTAGCTAGTTTTTTATAACTTAAATTAACCCATTTCTATTAACCTATGTGCTACCCTGAGGCTCATTTACCAAATCTATGTACTCTCTCTTCTGCTTTCCTGCTTCCTCCATGTCTGACTTGCTGGATCCTGTTTTCTCTGTCAGCCTTGTCTATCCATCCTCTTTCTTACTAATGTCTGTTCAGCTTTTGATTAGCTCAATCAGGTTTCTTAGACAGGTAAGGTGAAACAGCAACACATCTTTACATAGTTAAACAAATGCAGCATAAATGAAAGCAACACACCTTTCCATAATAAAACAAATGTGGCATAAACCAATACAATACATCTTTACATAGGAAAATGATTGTTCAGCAACACAAACAAATGGGACACATCTTTATATAGATAAGAAATAGTCTATTCCGTAACACATGACCATTTCAGTTTGATCACCAGCACAGCATAAATGAAAGAAAGGAAGGAAGGAGAGAGAGAAGAGGGGGAGGAAGAGAAAGAAAGAGGGGAGAGAAATTAAGAAAGGAAGAAAGAAAGTTAAAAATGATAAATTCTACAAGAATGACTAGAATTGAATATGCAGATTTCTGTAACTGGGAGTATATGATGAAGATGCAATGGAGCATGGGTAGCACTAATAAACTACTTTTGTTTTGTTACAGCTTTCAGCCCTGGAGAGGCAGATCTTCGACTTCCTTGGCTTCCAGTGGGCACCCATTCTTGGAAATTTCCTACATATAATAGTTGTCATATTGGGTTTATTTGGAACCATTCAGTATAGACCACGTTACATCATGGTGGTAAGTGTTATTATCACATCTCTTCATATAAGCACTATGAGGTTTCTAGAATAAAACAAATAAAATACTTTGTAAGCTCTTCTGACGTGACATAGTATTGCTATTCTACCTCTGAAATGCTCAATTGTGCAATAAATGCTCTCCCAGAGCAAAGGCATGTCCCTAAGTCTGAGATGACAGTGTCATTCATGGCGTTTTTGACTTTGAAGTTTACAAGAAGATTTAAGAAAGGTTTGGTTAGAGTAGAAGACAGGATGATACACATGATGCTATGATGAGATGCAGTGCACATGCATAGTTTGTCATTGTATTCAGGTTCCATTATCCTTCCGTGACACCCCACTAACCCTAGAAAGCAAAACTATCTAGCACAGTGATTTGGTTACTGAATACAATAACATAAAATTTTAATTAACATAGGGCATTATAACACAATATATAGTGTTTAGTATATTCTCATATGTTTGTTTCCTGTTTGTTAAAATTGAATGTATCTCACTTGTCAAGATACACTTTACACACTTGTCCATCCTGCAAGGTATTCCATGCATGGTCAGCAGATTCTGTTGTAGGGCACTTGAGGTGCACACAGTATTCTACATGTAATTGATGGCACTCACAGTATTTAGTCGTCTTTCCTATAAAAATAAGACAGAAATATAGGCTACTTGTACAGGAGACTTATCGGAAATAATGTATTATAATTATGTATATTGTTATAAATAGGAGTAACATCCTCTAAGATGGCCATCCGGCCTATAAATATGAAATATTTTGTAAAATTTTAGGAGTGAGGAGTGTTTGATGTCTTTTGATTTGCTGTAAGACTAAGTAGTTCCTTAGCTAACTTCTTTTGACTATCATTTGAGCTACTATATGATGAGTAGAATGAGATGCCCTAGATATGGAATATGGCATAATATGCCTTAATGGTTTCACAATAGTAAGTTATTATTGAACTTTAAATAGAAGTGACTTTATCTTTTTGCTATTGCAGTTCTACTAAGGCTTCAATTAGTGGATTGTTACAAAGTCAAACGTGTATACAGAATGAGACTGTGTTGTAGACATTGCCTAAGTCTGGTGATTTTTATCCTCTAAATATTAGTATGATGCCTTTTCCCACAACCTGTGCTTGGTTGCAGTTTCTGCTCTTTTTCCTCTCTACGTGGAGTTTCCTGTGTCCTCCAGCCTTTGTCTTTCCCTGGGAGATGTTTGTGCTTTCCTAAACTATTAACTAAATCTGCCATAAGCTCCATAGAAGGATAAGATCAAGAATCTCCTTGATTGGACCAAATTTATATCTCACAACTACTCCTCTCTTCTCTTCTTTCCCCTTTTCTTTCCTTCTTTCCACCCTTCTCTCCTAACTTCCTTCATTCTTTTATTTATTCATCCATTCTTTCAAAATGTCTGTATTTACTTTCAACTAAAAAGTCTGACTTCATCCTATATGTGAAGCATAAGTAACACAGTCTTGGCTTCCCTTCCTCTCACAGTCCAGAAGGTGTCTTTAGTTTCAGAGACTCTGTTATGTCTAGAGCATGAGCATCACAGTCTTGATTCTCCTTTCTTCTTGAAATTCAGAATGGAGGTTTCATTAGTTTCCAGATTCAGGTCTCCTCCTGCTGCCACTAAGAAGTTGTTGAGTCACTTATGTGATTTATAACAGCCATTTTCCATCTTTAAAAAGAAGCACTATAATTAATTTCAGATTACTAGTTGTAGGGTCAAGGGAAATTATCCATCAAAATAAATAAACAAGCAAACAAACTTAGAAGTTGACTTGTGTGTCATTAAACAAAGGAAAATTAGCACAGTTTCAATAGTGCAGTAATATTCCTCAGCAGTAACCTGTACTCTGCAAGAAAGGACCCTTTGTAAACAGACATCTTCTGCTTGTGAGTCTTTACCAGTGGAAAATACACTGACAAAAGCAACTTAGTGGATGGCAAGTTTATTTGAGCTCACAATTCCATGTTACAATCCATCATTGCTGGGAAGTCAAGGTGACAAGAACTGGAAGTAGTAACATCTGTCATCTAGAGGAGGGAACATTCAGTTAAGACAGTTAAGAAAAAAGTACACTCATCCCACTTTTTTCTTTTTATACAGCCTAGTATTAAACACAGGCATGGGGCCAGCCACTTTTAGACTGAGTCTTTTCACATCAATTTCTATAATTGAGACAGCCACCAACAGACATGCTATAGGCTAGGATAATGTAGACAGTCCTCCACTGAAACTCTATTCCCAGTTGATTTTACACTATGCCAAGTTGACAGTTAGAATTGCTATCATCAGCAATTTGTAGCCATATTGGCATTTGGGTTCCATCACAGCCAATGTGATTTTTGGGGAAACAGAACAGGACTAGTTCTAAAGTCAGCACATACACCGGGGATATTTAAGGTTTGGGATCTGGAAGGAAACTTCAGGAAGCTAATAAAGGAAGTGGAACCAGTACACATCTGGTTCTCCTGTTCCAGGTTGGTTTTCCTGAACAAGTCACTTAACCATCTAATGAGCCCCTCCTCAACTATAATTTAGGGATACTAAATCAGATCTCCCAGGGTTCTCAAAAAGATTAAGTAAAATGAAGCATTTGTCATGGGGGTCTTGATTTCCCATTATTTTCTTGTTTCTTTCTTCCACTTCCTGGGAGTCTTGGAAGACTGTAAATAAAATGGAAAAACAAATGGCATAACACATTAAAAAAGACACTGTTAAGAACAAAATTAGGAAGTTCTTGTCTTGTAGGTATTTATCTTTAAAGACTTTCCTTATATGAAAGTTATAAGGGAGGAAGAAAGCAAAAGCAAAGAAGCCAGAAAGAGAATTTCCAAGAGAACCTTGTGAGCTGACATGGTGTAAGAGTGAGAAAATGGAATACATGTGCACAAATGCTCCATTGCACTCAGTGTTCTCAAAGGTTCTGCCTAACAAATAAGATTTGCATGTGAACAAAGTATTAATCACGCTCATGACACAGAAACAAAGGAGCACAGTCATTAATCATTAAACTGTATAGAAAGAAGATATGTGCCCAAGGAAATGCTGAGCTGGGCCACAAATACCAGGCAGAGGGGAAGAGGCTGGAGAGGCAGGCAGGAGCCTAGGACACTTGAGCTAAGATGCCCAATCACTGGCTGGCTATTCCAAGTCTCTACCCCTCGCTTAAATATCTGCCCGGCCACTGCCCAGCTGCTCTCATTCTACATTCACAGCATTTCACCTCTGGAACCCCAGGAATCTACTCCCCCAGCCTCCTTCCTTTGGTGGGGAGCTCCTGGAAAGATGGAGTGCTTTTATATGTCTAGTATATTTATTTTCTAGTCACCTAGCCTCACTGGAGCACAATATTTTCTGTGTGTTTAAAGAATGAATGACAGCTGCAGCTTTGAACTTGTAGGTCTTCTGTGATGATTCCAGCCCAGCAATCCTCTCAATTCCTTCTTGCCTAAGGATTCCTACAGCAGGTCTCAGTGCCCAGGGGCTTCTGCAGAGAGCCTGACTCTTCCAGTCCCTCATCAGACATCTCAGGACACACTGCGGTCCTTCATTTTTATCATATGCCATAGCTGTACCACAGTGGCAGTTTAACATTTAGATTGCAAGAGGTTTTATCTCAAAGTCACATCTGCAATTCTTTGTATCTCCATCCTTTCATGTGCCAGTTACACTTAATCCACTTCAAACTAACAAATGGATTGGAGCACCAGGTACATGCCAAGTGCTTACTCAGAAACTAATAAAATACGGTGTCTGCAACAGTTTAATGGAGCTCAATGTATAGCAACACGGGTTAAGTTACTGCCATTTCTCACAACAGATGGGGGTTGTCGTACTTGACCTCAAAGAATTAATCACCCTTATAAAACCGGTTTAGCTAAATGACTATGCAGAAGAAGCTCTCCAGTATCTATCATCAAACTTTCATATAGAGCGTGAATTTAAGCAGGAGAAAATTGTTTCTTTGCTTTTCTGTGAATTTTGCCCTCCCCTTAACTACCTCTGGTGTGTTCTATGGGCCACATGCTCTTTTGCCTCCTGAGGGGCACATTTTGAACCTTCCTTTAGCTAAACTGTCACTTAGTAAAAGCTATTTACCTAGTCAGGGCTAAGTGCCTAGTCCTGGCTGTTAGCAAAGATTCTGGTCACTTCCTGCTTTGTCCCACCTAATTATCACAGCCTCTGTCTTTCACACTGTGTTCAATGTGTGCTCCTGTTGCACCCCACCCCCACTGCCCTATTCTACCTCAATGTTTGATGAAGAGATAATAAATGAATTTAAGGTTTTTAGATGAAGTGACTTTATTTCGTTTGTTACTGTCTGTGAGGCATTGGAACATTGATTTGATTTTATAATTGTCATATTTACCTCCTTTATATAACTCAATTCATAGATTGGTTTTAGTGGTCAGAATATATATGGCAGGTTTGGACTGGCCTAACCTAGACTGAATCTTGATACTGCAACTATTCATTGTTTTATTTTGCCTTCCCTCTGCCTTCCTTACTAATAAGGTACCAGGATGGTAGATTTCCTTTTTTTTCCTCAGAAAAATGCTAAATGCCAGGAGAGAGCAGAAGAATGGAAAAACAAAGATCTTATCCCATTTGTTTCATAGCATATTGTGAGCAAATGTTGCCTTAGTAAAAATAATTCATTTTAAAGACTAATGCTCAGTGGTGGTAATGCAGACTGGAAAACTTATAAAGTGTTTATTTCAGTTACCATATGCTAAAATATCCTCATCAGATGAGGAAATGTTTAGGAAATCACACAAATACATGCATTCATTTTCTGTGGGAACAGGACTTAAAATATGTATACTAAGTTTAAGAAAACAAGGGGAGGGAGAGATTATGCAGTTAATTTTAACATGGAGAAGCCAAGTCATTTATACTTCTATCTAACCCATATAGATATACAAGCCTGTTGCCATGCTCTATACTAACCAAAAGGTATTTATCAAAAATAGGTCATATTGTACTATAAATATCATGACAACTGAATTATTAATTAAAATAACCCACTTCAAAGTCAAGGCAGAATGGATACTCAGTCTCGAACGTGACGACTTACTTTTTCTGACAGGGTAAATGCCCATCCATGGATTGGTCTTGCTAAGGTTATCTTTTGTGTGTCTGTGATCCATGCAGTATCTTATAATGAAGTGTGTCATTTATATTCCACACAAACCAAAATTCAAGAATGCAGTCATCACTTTCAACTAGCAGCATAGAAGGAACTTTCCATCCCCCCAAACAAAAACCTGTCATGTCCCTGCCACATGTGACATATCAATTACAAAATATAAAACATTGTTACAGAATTTATATAAATGAACCAAATTTTATTAAAATGGCCATTTGATTCATTTGTCATCCGATGAGGTGAAAACTTTAGAAAGGGTAAATTTATAGAGTCCTTTTGCTAAGATGGTTTGCAATAAAGCCTAGCAAATTAAGCATGCTGACTCTGGAGCAGGCTGCCAGGTTTCATAGGACAACCCTCACACTCTATAGGGTATCAAAGGATGACCCATTCTTCAGAGGTTTAATACAAGGACTTGAATGATATGCCCCTTGGAACTAGGAACACAAGAAGTGTCATAATGGCTTTTGTTGCAGTCAAATGTGTAGAACTAGACAGTTACCATCGGTGTCTGCAAAAGGTCAGAATCAGAATCTAATACAATTTACAGGAGATCCTCAGTTCCCTTCAGGCACTGTGCTGGGATTTTTGAAAAGGGTTTGTTTTATTTTACCTTTGTTACACTGTGGACATTCTCAATATTTAGGGATTTAGAATTGGGGTGTAATGATGAAGAAGTATGGTTTTTCTTGGGATGTGGTCCCATGATAGAGAACTTGCCTAGAGTCTTCAAGAGCCTGCTTTAGTTCGCAGTGTAGGAAAAAGACAACATCCAAAACATTCTGTGTGGCCTAGTCTTGGCTTCGGCTGAAGTCTTTTTCTTATCCATTTTCACTGATGTGTCTTCCCAGTTTGGTACTCAGCATTGCTGGCCTGCTCTGGGACACTTTTGATTAATTTGGAATGTGAATCATCATGCTAGGTGTCCTCTGATTAGCAAAGCATCTCTATTTTTGTAGTTGTGATGTATAAAAGTATCCCATTAAGGATGTAGATAAGCTCTTTTCAGGATCCATGGAGATAGTGCATGGCTCAAAAAAGTGTGTTTGAATGCCTTTGGTTACAGCTACCTAAACCATTACGACTTATCACTACACATGTGACCTCTATAACATGTTCTAATATAAATTCACAGTGACCTTGGAGCCTTAAATTATTTTATTATCTTTTTTTCAAAAGGCAAAACACTCCCAAAAAAGAATAATGTTATGTCATGCTACATCAAATATATTCACTCAGTCTACACATCTGCATGAGATGATTTGTAAACCCTTTAAAATCATAAATGGCAAAAGCACTATAAAAATTTATCTTATGGATAAACATTTTTAGTAAACATTTGATAGAATCATGGTGTTTAATATAGTATCTAAAGTTCATATTTCTGTTATTTGACCAAGATAAGATAAGGAAAATAAATTCAAAATGTTGTTTTAAAAACTGGATGCAATGATTGAAATCACTCATAGAAAGGAATGATTTGACTTACATGCCTATATCAACAATTCATAGATTTTTTTCCAGTACACTAAGATGAGCTTTCAAACTATTGAATTTAACTAGTCATCTGTGCTTACAACACACACAGTCTCCAGTTATCTAGGGCCCTGCATCTCCATGGAGGAGTCTAATTTCCACTATATTAAATCAGTTTGACTAATGCTCTTACTGATGCTGTTTCTGACCTTTCCCAGCAGGATGTGAATGAAAGGTATTTTTCATAATAGAAATCTGCTATTTATTTGCTCATTCTCTTAGTTATTAATTTCTGAGATTTTTAGAGACATTTTTATTCATTATTTTTTATTCTACTCACATATATTACATCCTGCCCACATTCCCCCCTTTCCCTCCTCCCAGAGTCTCTCACTGTCTCCCCTCAGAAAATAGAAAGCCTCCCAGGAAAATCAACCATACATGCCATAATATGTTACAATAATTCCAGGCAGATGCTACCATATGAAGGCAAGATGAGGCTGCCCAGTAGGAGGAAAGGGGTTCCAAATGCAGACAAGAGTCAGAGACACCCCCACTCCCACTGTTAGGCATCCCACAAGAACATTAAGCTACTCAGGCATAATATATATGCTGAGGACAAGGCCACACCCCTACAGCTCCCTTATCTCTGTGAGCCCCTATGAGTCCCAGTCAGTTGATCCTATGAAACATATTCTCTTGATGTTCCTGACCCTTCTTGTTCTTCCAATCCTTCCTCCCCTCCTCCATGGGACTTCCTGAGCTCTGCCTAACGTTTGGCTGTAGGACTCTGCACCTGCTCCCGTTAATGACTGGATGAGGTCTCTCTGGTCTCTTTGATGATGATAATGTTAGACTATTGTTTCAGAACAGACAGACCAAACTGTAGGTTGAAGGTTTTGTGGCTGGGATGGTATCCCAATCCCTCCACTTGAGGCCTTGCCTAGTTACAGAAGATGCCAAATTCAGGTTTTGTGTCCCCTGTTACTAGGAGTCTTTGCTAGGGTTGCTCTCATAGATTCAGTGGTGTTTCCATTACACAAAATGCCCCCAATTCCAGTCATTTCTCCCAGTATTTTCTCCTTCTGTCCCCCTACTTGATCCCTCCTGTTCCCAACCCCAACTGACCCCCAGTACACCCCTTGAAATCTATTCTATTAATCCTTCCTGGGGAGATTCTTGCCCCTCCTCGCTTAATCCCTCCTATATATATTCATTTATAAATGGATATTATCTGTAAAGTAAAAGAGAATCATGTTCAGGTCCACAGACCCATACAGGCTAAACAACAAGGAGAGATTAAAAATATTTCATGTGGTTAAATGTTACTCTTAGTAAAATAACATAACAGAGGAGAGTTGGATAACTTTACAACACATATCCATTCTCATAGTCTTCATGCAGAGATATGGAGATTCTCTTGTCACTAAATTTCTAAAATTAGGCAATTTATGATTATGAACTGGAAATATGTCTGTCTAATCTATCTGAATAGTTAGATATACTTATGTAGATAGATAGGCAGGCAGATAGGTAGCAGATAGATTATGGATAGTACATAGATACATAGACAGGTATAAGTATACTGATGGCTCACAGAAAACTGCACAATTGTCTTCTTTTGAAAAGGTAATGCCCAGAAAACAGAAATCACATGAGCACTCGGATTTAAGTTGGACCTTCAAGACAGAAAAGAGTTGTAGAAGTCTAGGTTTCCAGACATCCATTGAAAACAGTAGGAATAATTGGACTTTCAATTTTTAAATCTTAGGGTACTTCATAAAAAGAGAGTTTTTCTGGCTGTACCCTATTTTCTCACAAAGGACATATTAACTGTCATTTCTATTACTGATTTATTTTAAATATGTGGTTTTCATCTCTACTTCTTTTCTCTCTTTCTCTCAACTCTTTGCTATCCAGTATACAGTGTGGACTGCCCTCTGGGTCACCTGGAATGTGTTCATCATCTGCTTTTATTTGGAAGTAGGTGGCCTCTCTAAGGTGAGTTTATCATGCCTTTAAAATGCACTATGAAAGGGGACAGTTATGAATTAACTATGATATACATTTGTATTATTATAATTAAGCGAAGATATATAGACTAGTTAACCATAGAACTAATCAAAAATAGTCCAAGTTGGCAAGTGTCACGTATCTGCAATCACAACACTCGGGAGGTTGAGATATGAGGATCACTTCAAGGTCAAGGTCATACTTAGCTGCATAGTAAATTCAGAGTCAGCTATATGAGACCTTACCTTAAAAAAATACTGTCTATATTCTATTTGTGAGAAAGTAAACTTGCAGGAATGCATGCTAATATAAAGGAATTTCAAATTTCTGTTTGTTATACCAAAGTTGAGATTAATCTTCTAGTTAATTCTCTGGCCCATTGATTAATACATGACATCACAGTGGACATCAGTACTTATATTAATGTAAAAGGGGCTTTGAGCATTCATGCTTGCAGTAGACGAGTGGTTGGAAAGAACAGAAACTCTGTAGATCACAACAGAGCCTCATTTACCAACATGTAAGCACATGTGTGTGGTGATTTCTGTCCTGAGGTTCCCATCACACAGAAGGTTCTTTCCTCTTAAGATAACATGGTACAGATGTTATTCCTCCCTCTTTACAGCTGTTATTTTTATCTGGCTTCCTGAAAACATGTCTTTTGAGTGCTACTAAAATATAAAAACAAAGTTTGTTAAATTTCTTATTATTATTCTTGAAAATACTATGACCTGGCAGAGTTTTCACTGAAAAGAAGAAACATAGCAGTATAATTCTGAGAGTTGTGCATGGAAGCTTATTATTGTGTATGGAAACTTTTAATTTTAGATATTTTATTATTACATAAATTTGAACTAATCTTTCTGCTGTTTTCTGGACATCATATAGCCCTCTACTTGTATTTAGGGTCCTGATCTTAAAAGTCTACCTTGATAACCACAGGTCTTTTAGAACTCTTGAACTCTAACGAAGTACGTAGCAAAAGAAGCATATCTGAGTAGAGCGTGCAGAGTGGTTGGTTTCCTTTTCCTATACTAGGATGACTTTAAAATTGGATATTATCATCATTTGTCCCATCGGAGTTCTCAGAGGCCAGAAATGACATTTCTGCTACTGAGGTTCACACACAAGTTCTAGCATAATGGTTCTCAACCTCTGGGTTGGGACTCCCAGGGGTGTCTCATATCAGATATACTGCATATCAGATATTTACATTATGATTCATAACAGTAGCAAAATCACAGTTTTGAAATAGCAATGCACTGATTTTATGGCTGGGGTCAGCACCACTCCAGGATCTGTATTAAAGGGTCGCAGTGTTAGGAAGGTTGAGAACCATTACACTCACTGCTTCCTTAATGATTTACATTGCTGATTGTTCATCATCACTAATTTATAGGATACAAAGTTTGACTCTACATTCAGGTAGTGTAGCCTGTAAATGCAGATTATTGGACATTTTAAAATGCAAGTCTGATGAATAAAAGCATCATGAGTTAAAGTTAAAAACAGTATTCAGCCCCTGATTTTCTACCTTGTGGCTTCAATGGTAACCTTAATTCATGGGTTTTATTCATTTCTCTGAGTGAAAATTGTCTTGTATTGTCTTCCTCATGAATTGATTTGGAATAAGCTAGAATAGAGGAAGTTTGCCCTGAGGAATACTGAGTTCCAATAATTAGCATTTAGTTCAGGTTTCAACTTTAGCATTTAGTGTGGGCTGTGAACCAATCACATTCCCCCAGAGCCTGTGAAAAACATCGTAATACGGCCAGCTTTGTCAGTAATGGTGATAGTAAATGTGGGTTTACTGTATGGCACCATTTATGCTTATCATATGTGATAACTACGTAAGCTTCAAAACAACCCTGTGGAACAATAAAGATAAATATCAGCAGTCATTTGCTCTGCACAAGTGTAATTACCTATTGCTGCTCCAGATTATTTTTATGAGCTGTTCTTTGTTACTGTTTTTCCAGCCTCAATGAGTATGTCAAAGGATTTTTCTTTTTTGTTTTTGTTTTGGTCCACTTTTATTGGACAGTAGTTGTCAGGGTATGAGACAAGACTTGACCAGGATGGGATCTGGGAAGATACACATGTTTAGGAGGGATGGGAGCTGGGCAGATACACATGTTCAGGATGTATGGGACCGACGCAGATACACGTGTTTAGGAGGGATGGGACCAGAGCAGATACACGTGTTTAGGACATATGGGACTGGGACAGATCCACATGTTTAGGACCAATGGGCCCGGGGCAGATACATGTGTTTAGGAGTGCCAAGAGACCTCCGCATATGCCTTTCTGTGGCTGCATTTGCATCACTGCTCATGCTGAGTTCCTTCTAAGAATAGCATTAGTAGAAAAACATGTACGAAGCCAGAACTATGTTGAGTCCAACACTTTGATGAACTTGTCATCTTGATTATTCATTTTTAACCCATTCACAATCCATTAAACTGTCAAGATGTATTTTTGGTTAAAAAGATGCATGACTCCATTTTCTGTTGATCTTTTCTTATAGCCTTTATGGCTCACCATAGTTTAATCTCAAATGGAGCCTCCAGGAAACTATTCTGAAAGAGTAATGTTAAGGACCCTTGACAAACAAATACCCCCGACAAGCTTCCAGCTGGATTCTGTTTTCTAAGAAATCACACATCCATGTGTGATAGCTTATGTATGGAACTTATTAGAGAGGAGTTCTCCATCTCCTGCTACTTCATAAAGCATGCCCTGTAATGACCCACTTTAGTAGATTAACAGAAGCTACCCTGTACTGTGAGTTTCACCCAGACATACATTATGGAACAAAGAACCTGTAGAGCTCTTTTTTCTGGGCAAATGTACATACAGTAAGGTTTATTCATACCAGAAAGAGAGTGCAACAATTAACTAAAGAAACAGTTCTGTCCAAGTCCAGCTTAATCAACCTGTGTCAGCAAGGGTTTCCTGATAAACAGAATGGCTAGGGTGGGCATATACTACAAAAGGGATTTATTATATTGACTGACACAGTTCAGGTCGGGCAACCCAACAATGGCTGCCTGACTGCTGAAAAGGCTGAGAACATGGTAATTGCTCAGTCTGTAAGAAAGAGTGTCTCAGCAGTCCCACTCCTGAGAGTCAGTGGTCTGCAGTCATTGTCAACAAGCCAAAGCCGTCAGATGCCAATCTCAGCAAAGGCAAACAGCTGCAGTGGCAGACACAAAGGAGACAGGCACTTGTCAGCAAGGCAAGAACACAGGTGGGAAGGTAAAAATCAAAAGCTTTTCCTTCAGACTGAGCTGCTGGTAGAAAACATTGCTCATTCCAAGGGAGGGTCTCTCTGAAAATTAATCCTTCAAAAACAAAAAAATACCCTAATAAATTACAGATATGTGTCTTGTAGTGACTCCAGATCCAACAAATTTGACAAGATTTACCATGAAAGAAATAATGACCTTGTGGGAATTGATTACAGGGGACAGGTAAGACAATGGTTGCTTCACAACTAAGAGGTCTTACCCCAGCATGAGTGACTATTCACACAACCACTTCACTGGAATTCCCTCTATGAGTCTAAGGCAGTTTTCAGCCTTATGGTCTTTTTCCCCTAAGCAATTGTATGCTATTTGGGTAATTTGTAGGATGGGCTCTGTGAGTCCTGTAAGCGTGCTGAGTTTCCTGTTCTTACAAGTTTCATGAGCCTCTTGAGTCTCCCTGTTCCCTCCAAAGAAGAATGTTTCTTTCCCTATGGCACAGCTATAGAATAGAATCTTCCTGCAAACACCAGAGTAATGTCACTTTGTGTCTATGAATCTGAGAGTCAGTTCACCATGGTATATGAGTGATTAGTTGGTACTAGTAAAGAAGTAATGATATAAAGAGAACAAATAGGGAGGCAGGAAACACTTGGTATAATCCTAACTACACTTGGGTGTCTCCACAGAAAAAGTGATACTGTAAAATTAGATTGCATTTATGGGTGCTTTTAAAAGCTATTTAACTTAATGACATCCATCTCTATGTTGTCACTAAATTCTTGATTAGCTTTAAATTTTTAGATGGTATTATGTAATATATAAGTGTATATAGTTTTCATACCTATTCTTTTCTCTTATGAACATTGTAATTAGGGTTACTGTTGTAACTGTGATGATATATTATGATCAATGTAAATCAAGAAGGAGACAGATTGTTTGGCATATGCTTCCACATCACTATTTATTGTTGGAGAAGTCAAGACAGAGCAGAAACCTAGAGACAAGGCTGTTGATGAGCCCATGGAGGAGTGCTGTTTACTGTCTTGTTTCTCTGCTTTCTTATAAAACACAGAACCATCAGTCCAGAAGTGGCCTCACCCACAATACACTGGTTGCTCCCACACCAATCCTTAATTTAGAAAATATCTTACACTTTTATCTTACAGAAAAATTTTCTTAATTGCAACTCCCTCCTCTCTGATTACTCTAACTTATGTCAAGTTGACATAAAACTAGCCAGCAAATGAAACATAAACTAGGCTTCTTTCCTCATTTTGTGTGTGTATCTGGGGGGCTGTTACTAACTGCATATAAAAAGAACTTAATTTATCTTGTTTAATTTTTTAATATTTCTTAAATATTAAATGTTGTTCAATGTGATAAAGTATGTGGTGTTTTGAAAGAAAAGGTCCCCAAAAGGGAGTGATACTATTAAGCGGTATGGTCTTGATGGAGGAAGTGTGTCACTGTGGGGGCAGACTTTAAGGTCCTTTCCTCAAATTTCACTCAGTGTGACAGCCAACTTCCTGTTGCCTCTGAGTCAAGATGTAGGACTCTCAGCTCCAGCATCATGTCTGCTTGCATGCTGTCATGCTCCCCACCATGATGATAATGGACTGAACCTCTGAAACTTCAAGTGAGCACCTCAATTAAATGTTTTCATTTATAAGAGTTGCCATGGTCATGGTATCTCTTCACAGCAATAGAAACCCTAACAAAGATAAGGTACCAACTTCTTTTACACTTTTTTGTTATAATTTGTGTCTTTTACATTTTGTGCTACTACACAATGTCTTGGTCTTTAGTCCTCTAGAGCTTAATTTTTCTGAACTGTGCAAGGTGATGATCTAATCAGTAGCTTCCCTAGTTTTACCATGGTACAAATAATGTTTACTGAAAAGACTTGGCACTGATTTATGGTGTCTTTTATGAATTAATAAATGTTATATGACCTGTTTCTATAATACTATCATGTTTGCCACACTACTATTTATATTTGTTTGTTTATTATTTCTTGTAGTAGGTATTCCCTATCTACAAACCAATACCCCTTGCTCTGTGATTTGACCTCATACATTCACAGGGCTATCTCTGTAGGGTTATATTTGAACAAATGCATTTCAAACATATATACACAAACATATATATACATATAATTTTCTTTTTACTTATTGTATTAAATTTTTAATTAATTTAGAATGCATGAGGGAAAACTTGTATTAGTAAAGAAAGCAATCTTTAATAACAGAATCAGTAACTGGTAAGAAGTCAAACTGGATGAGAAAAATCAAAAAAAATGGAGTGATAAAATTTATGCTTTGCTCCAAAACTAAGCTCCCCTGTGAATTAGCCTTTACAGGCTACCTGGATTGCTGGGTGCCATTGGATAGAAGGCCTCTTAATATGCCCCATCTACGCAGAGAGAAGGATGAAAAGACAGAGGTTCAGATTACCAAGAGGCTACAGAATGGGGTTCAGAAACATTCAGAGGCCCAGGAGCCATGACAGCCTTTTCAGAAAGCTACTGCTAAACTGGAAAGAGGGCACAGCTGTTGTTCATCATGACTAAGGTGTGGTGGGAGAGAATGTGATTGTCCCATCTGGAGCCACCTTCTGCTGCTTTGCCAAAGCAGAGCAGGGTCTGGACTGGAGGTCTAACTGGTTGAACAAAGCCAGATATTTTCAGAAAGGAATTGATGCAGCCTCAAGAGTCAGGAACAACTGAGGTCATCTCAGAGCTCAGCCTGACCATTTTTATTAATGGATAGTGCACACTATCACGAATGATTCGAAACCCAGTGTAATTCTTATGAGGCCTTTGTCCGAAGCTTTCAGATGTTCCCTTTGCACTTATCTTACGTGCTACCTATCCATGCAGTAAGTATCTGCCCCTATGATCTTGAATATTCCCACATCTTTTAGCACTTGAAGGCAGTGGGTGAATTGTTTTTGCAGATGACTGTATGTGGGTAACCAAAAGTGCCAAATTAATATCATCTTCTGGCGTTGTTGCTCACTTTTCTGCAAAACCAGGAAAACCAAAGAAACCATGTTACAGAGTTGTTGGCAGAACTGAATGAGATAATACAAGTGCAGGGATTAGAAAGTTCCTTGGCATATCATGAGGGCTCAGCAAATGTTATCTGTCTTTATGGTCACCATAATCATCTTTATTGTTGTGGGATAAATTAATAGACATTAGGATCCTGACCCCAAATCCTTTGGGGCATATGTTTTTTAGCATGAAGAGCTCCATAATGGAAATTTGGAGGACTCAGTGGTTTAGAGAAGCGTGAAGCCGTCCCTTCTGATAGGATCTCAGCTCTGCACATTAGCTGCAATGCTGATCTTTAAATCCTTCCCTTCAACATGTAAACAACTTCCTGATCTACATGAGCAGACAGATTCTTTCTATATCCTTGCTGCTCCTGTTAGAAATACTTCAAGCATCTTGGACAGCCTCTGTCTTTTTTATGCCATTTTAAAAAGCTCAATAGGGACACAATTAATAACCTAATATTGCTTCTTTGGAATTTAAGTTCTCCTGAGGAATATATTCAGAACATAAATGCAAAAATCTCTCATTTTCTACAACATGCTTGTTTCACTTGGGTCCCAGAACCCAGACTAGTAATAGTAAAGGAATGAAGAAAGTACAGACACATCAGAAAGTCTATCTGTCCTCTCTGATCAAAATATATCTCTTAATCTCCACGTGAACCAGAGGAAGGCTTTGTCATGCTTCTGAGCCTCTCCCTGGGAACGCCTTGCCATTTCCACGAGACTAGGGATTTGAGGTCCTTGACAATTTTGTTCCCGTGATAACAACACATATTTACTCAGGATCTCACTCATCCCTTGCAGTTTTCTTCCTCTAGAAATACTGAAATTTGTAAATTACAGTGAGAACTTGAGTTGTACTTTTCATTCTGAAAAAAATAGATATCTTAATAACATCTTTTTAAGATTTTTCTAAATGGTAGAAACACTAGGCTAATGTTTATTCTTACTGAGTTTTCTTGAAATATCTGTAAAACCTGTATATTAATGACCTTAGAAAATGTCAAATGCATCACATTTTCATAGAATTCTGAATGTGTATTACTTTATATGAACATCAATTTAGTCTTAAGAAGAAGTCAGTTCTGTGAAAATTTACCCAATCTCAATTATGAACTTTGACCAAAAGCCTTCTTAAACACTGCAAGGGAAGGATTGAACTAACTCATGCCTTCATACAGGTACTATGTTTTGCCTTTCCTGTTGTGTTCATAACTCTAGGGTAGATATTATCATCTTCATTTTAAAGATAAGGAGCCTCAAAGAGGAGAAGCTGCCTTGCTCAAGGCATGTGGGCAATAATGGAATGTCAGGCCTGATGACTCCCATCATACCACATTGCATTTCCTCACCCATGCCAAAAAAAAGGCCAAACATTTGTTTTTTTCTGTCCTGTTCCACCTACAATTTCTGCTTGTAAGTATTTTAGTTCTTAAAGAAATGTATGCCATTTTCTTCTCAAAGGCAATAATAGCACTTTGTGGGTCTCATTTTACATAAACTGACAAGGCTGCTCGTGAAAGTCCTCTGTGGAATCTTCATGTACACAGTCCCCGCTAGCAGCCTGGCAGCCCCAGTGAAGTCACTTTTCAAGGCATATTGTCATAGGTAGATTTGTCTGTGTAATTACTTGGTAAATTATTTTTCTTGGTCAATATTTGTTTCCCTTCAAGGTCAAATTCTTCCAGCAACCTTGTCTTTGGGCAGGGACGCCGAATCAAGACAATTAGACAATGAAGTCTGATCTATGTCTGATCTCTACACCAAGGCATTGCATGGCAAATGACTCACAGTCTGTTTTAGTGGTTTATGGTTTCTGAGTCTTATTTATTTCCTTTTGCCCAATAGACTTGTATTTCTGATGACAATTTCAAGGTAAATCAAGACTGTACAGTGTATTTCCTTTTCTACTTACATACATACAACTTACAAATTTTATTAGAACTCAGTTTTACCTTTTCTTTTAATGAGCTATTCCTGTCTCAAAATTTGCTGAAAAGGATCTTGAAATGCCATATTTATAAAGGGTTAGAGGTTGGATGCTAAATATCTTGTTCAAAAACAATGTATGTGGCAAATAACTCAGAATAAAATCCTAGACTCTTAGCACAAGAGAGTATTTCTGTAGCTACAGGAAGCAAATCCTCTTTACTGTATCTTGACAAAAGTGGGGAATGCATGACAACAAACACTGTAAGAATGCTCCTTCTCTATGATAATGAAACACTTTGGTTCTGAAATAATATATTAGTGCACATGAACCATGACCCTCTAAAAGAACATTTTTCATCATTAATCTTCACCAGGGGAAGTTAGTGTGTCTGTCCAGCTATTAAAGAAAAATATCACAGCATGCTCTCAGACAGTAAATCTGAGCTATAAGGATTTGAAGATGTTCATTTCTATCTCTGGCAAAGCAATTGTTCTTTAAAAGTAGAAGGCCAACATAAAAGAAGCTATGTGTACCTTATTCCAAAGATTTTAAACCACACCTTTTCCTTTGGTGTGGGAGTTAGTGCCTGGAAGGCCTAAAGACAAAGTTCCAGCACCTGTGTTCACTGAGGGGCTGATTCTTCCTGGAACTTTTCTTCAGTAAAGCAAGGTTGAACATAGTCTTGTATTTTTTTTTTAAGACAGAGTTTCTCTGTGAAGCAGAAAATAATCCTGGCTATCCTGGAACTCACTCTGTAGGCCAGGATGGCCTCAAGTTCACAGAAATCCACCCGTTTCTGCCTCCCAAGTGCTGAGATTAAAGATGTGTGCCACCACCACCCAGTTGTCATCTTGTATTTTTATAAACTTCATCAAATACCTACATTCTTGTGATCTTTACACTAAAGGATCAACTTAATGCTGTTTGTATTACAAGAACATGCAGAAGCCACAAACTACCACATGATTACAGCAATCCCAAGGAATATCAGGAGATGTAAATTAAAATTTTATGTGATAATCTCATGTGTTTCTGTTGAAGTTCAAATATATCTTTATTAATAGCTGGTGGTCATGTCTTATGATTAGAGACACTACATTGAAAAGGCATATGTACTTATCCTCCTGATTCAACTCCCATATAGGATTACAGATATGTGGCATCACACCTCTGAAAATTTACCTAGAATTTCTGAAACTCTGGTCTTTGTATTTTATTGTTTCTTGTTTGTTTTACATAAAATATAACTGAGATAAAACTTTAATGAATGATATTTATGTATGATTTTTGTTTGAAAATCATGTTATAATCGTGAAATAGTTTTTGTTTTGCTGATTAAATAAGTGATCAAATCCTGTCTCAAATCTCCATCCCATTCTTTAATAAATTGGGTAATAAAATGAGTAACAGTGATGTACATGAAAAATTAACATCCTTGCAACAAGAGATTTAAATCTGTTCTTTCACATCATCTTCAAGTATTCACCTAAGCCAACCTCTTGAGACTTTTTCAGAGGTTAAATCTGAACCTGAGTGGATAAAGATTCACCTAGGAAAGGAGTGAAACACAACTCTGATTGTGTCTGCAATGACATGTCAAGATTCCATTAGATCATCATGGCTTTGATATAATGATGATTTAATCCGTGCTTTGATTCAAATGTTTATAGCATATGAGAGACTGATGGATCTATGGTATGTGGAATCTGCTTGGAAGAATAGACCACTGAGGCATGGTCTTGGCTGCTTTATGTAGCTACACACCTTTCCTGCCATAGTTCTGCTCATTTTTGCTTTCCTGTTTTGTTTCGTTTGCTTTGTTATTGTTTGATTTTGAAACAACATCTCATGTAGACCAGGCCCTGAACTCCTGATCCTCCTGTGTGTTGGGATTATAGATAGGGGTCACAATACCCTGCTCCTGTTATGATTCTATTCTCCTTCTATAGACTTGTTGGCCACCATGTGGCCCTTTTCTCTTTGTCTTTCCATCAGAATGGTCAACACCTCTGAAGCTGTGAGCCAAAATAAAACATCTGACATTTAGTTGTTAATATCAAGAGTTTTGTTCTCAGTGATGCAGAAAGAACTAATGCATATAGACATATTTCCCTCCCCCTTCCCAATTCTCACCTTGAAAAAGAAATTGGGAAGTAGTCAGCACTTTACAAAGCCAGTTTTAAACTGATACTAGGAGTTTCAAGAGATCCTTTCTTCAGGCAGTTATGGCTCTGTCCCACCCATGAAGTGACCTGCCTCGATGTATGTCTAAATATGATAAAATATCTGACCATCTTCAATAAGCTGCTATTTGAAAATCTGCAATTATTTCTGTTAAAAAAACCTATTACATAACCCTAAGCCACACTGATTTAGACTTCAGTTGCTGAATTTCCATATAAGCATTATGATCCGGATATTTGGGTACTGCAGAGAGCTCACTTTTGCAGCTTGTATTCAAAGGCTTTGCTGCCTTTGAAAGGCAATTTAAGGATGCTAGTGTAGAGTTTGTGATGCAGTCAATTGAACATGAGATTGCTTTGGAAGAACAACGTGTAAACCAAACACAACACATGTAATTGCCGTTAAGATTAGGGATTTTCTTATGCTGGTAATTAGTTTGTTTAGAGAGCACAATCTCCTTGCTGTTAAGTATCAATTAAGAGTACAATCATGGCAATGATTTTCAGGTGACATTTTCTGTGGTTACATTGCAAAGAAAAAAATCTTATGAACATATTTAGATACATTTACTAACTTCCCTAAGCACAAATGACAGTGTATACTACTGGCAGACTTATAAGATAAAATTATACATATGGTCTTCTGCTGAATGAAGTGTGAAGAATGACCCTGTACTTGACAGGGGAACCCATGTTGACAATCACTCAACAACACCCCTCCCAGGAGTGTTGTAGATACAGATCACAAATCATTTCAATGTTTTTATCATTTTTTCCTCTATAGCCTGATGAGATGAAATCATAGATAATAATAATGTCTACTAAATTGGTTTTTTACAGCGAATCTATATGAGCAGGCGCTGTGACAGCATGGAGAATTACTGGTCTGAGACCTGAGACTAAATTGGGCCAGTGTCATGAACACAGATGCCTCTAAAAGTGCCTCGGCACCTGATTGGCTAATTGTCTGGTTACAGCAGCCACTGAGGGCCCAATATTTCCCAACATGCTGTTCTAGCACAAGAACGGTGGATCCCTGGTGGAGGAAGGATAAGTGTAGAAATGTAAGAAGAGCAGAATGATAAGGGAACCAAATATATATATTGGGAAGAGTGTGGGAAATGACTTACCAGAGAAGTGTAGTGCCAAATATGAGAACTGAACAGGAAGATAGATAGGTTTTCTTGCTGTTGACTTGTTGACTCTAAGCGGTGTTAGCATAAGGACAACCCATAAGTCATTGAAACGATCCTAACACGCCAGTGTCTGCCTACAAGTGGGACAATAAGATGGGCCAGCTGTAACATGGACATACCCAGGGAAAGGGGTGAGGAAACATAAGAGATTCTAGTCCTCCTGTACCCTGTCTGAGGACTGGCAAGAGAGGAGGAAGGAGAAGAATCACCTAATGTGAAGATTATTCCGATTTGGCAGAATTAGCTGACCTGACTCAGTCAGAGCATGGCATTGAGGCCAGGAGTTGAGAGAAAAAAGGGAACAAGGATCTACTGAGGTGTGCTTAGTCAGGACTGAGTTGATGTCTCTCTGCCCTTTGGAGGACCTCATCATTGACTCACCTTTCCCTGCTTCCTGACTCAGCAATAGAAGCAATATTGGAGTAATTCAGCATGCATTTGTCTTAAGACTAATTGCAGTGTGTGTGCAGGTCAAAATCAGCACAAAAACCCACCACTGGGCATGTATCCAAACAAAGGAACTCAGACTACTAAACAGACACCTGAACGCATGTGTTCATTGCAGTGCTATTCAAAATAACCATGACATGGGATCAACTGGTGTGCTCTGCAACAGGTGAATGGAGAAGGAAAGTGCAGCATGTATGCAATAGACTAATACTCTTATTTAAAACAATAATTAACTCATGTCATTTGTGTCTTTATGGATGTCACTGTGAAACCTAATAGGAAACAAAGCAAAGCAAATGCCAGAAGACAAATCCCACATGCTATCTCTCACATGTATGAACTAAAATATGCTGACCACAAAGAAGTAGAGTGAGACAATGGTCATCGAAGGTAGAGGATTACAGAGAGGTGAGAAGAGGAGAGATTGATAAAGCTATATAAGGATTACTTTTATTGCCTGAATAGAGATCTTAAGAGTAGTCTATTCTCCTAGTTGTTGGCAGCTTTTTTATGGAACCTGAATATTTAAATTATGTCAGAAGGGGCAAATGACTAAAATTCAAAGGAAAAAAATGTCCCTTTATATTAAATTACAAATATAAGTAGTAGATTTCCATTTTTCCTGTTCCTAGATGCCCACATCCATTTAGTCATCTCTTCATTAACCATGGTGGAATGGGCTTCTGCTTGCCTTTCAGTACCCAGTCCCCTTGCTGGTTAGGAAGCTAAGAAAATCCTGCTTTTATCTGAAGTTGCAGTTCTCTCTCTCTCTCTCTCTCT
>LOJH01005405.1:357-11957 GCA_001685095.1 Ellobius talpinus | reverse complement strand
TTATTATTATTATTATTATTATTATTATTATTATTATTATTATTATTATTTCTTGGGCACGTCCCATAAAGATAAGTCCCCAGGAAAAGTCAGGTGAAGATTCTTGTCTATTTGCAAATAGGATCTAAGATAATTCCCACCCCAAATACACACACACACACACACACACGCACACACACACACACACTCCCTTGCCTTTTCATTCACTTCCAACACATATCCTATCATCTAGCAATACACTAAACATACATGCTCCCAGATTGCCTCCCTCACCATATTGACACATGAATATACTACCCGCACATAGATACATCTTTTCCTCATTGTACACAAATGTCCTATGGCTTCCATCACACCAATCGTGGAACTATCACCCACACTTGCTGCTCTGCCATCAAGGCCGAAAGGTATACAAGGCTCAAGGCCCTGAGCCCTGGAAAGCCCTGCTGCTATGTCTGCTCAAAAGTTAGCTGTGTAAAAGGGCACCCACAATTGCTCAGCAAGCCCATGCCCGGAACAGACACGGTACTGGGACTGTGTGACCAGCCAAGCATCTCTTAAGTCTCCCCAGGCATTTATAATCTGAGGGGAGAGATATTGCAAGTGCACACTGCTTCCCGGAAGTACCCAGGAAAGTGCAGTCTGGGAGATAAGCCCAGCCTTGCGCAGGCTCTGAAAGCTGGAGTGAGCGCAGAGCCCCTAACTGGAAACAAGGGTCATGTATCCAATCACAGGGAGATTCAGATGTCTGGCCTCGCCCTGAGAAACAGATACGAATTTGACAGCTAGAGATGGCATAGGCAAGTTTAGCCTGGAAAGAGAGAGGCTTAGAGACCAAAAAAATGTAGGGAGCTTTGAATAGGTTAAATAGATGTTTTGGACTTAGGGGTCTTCCATGTAGTCCATCCAGGACTCTTAACACTTAGTGGGGCTTCTGATGCTTGATGTGGGTGGGGATGTTGTCATTAGAGACTGGAGAATGGCCACTTCCCCCATTCTTTGGGAAGAGTAACTCAGCAGTGTGAATGCGATGAGTTAGGAGGTGGGGAGAACACCCCAGATTGCAAGTGTTAAGTAAGAACAGTTAGGAGAGAAATGATGGCTCTGAGAAGCAAGTTGGGGGAGCATGGAGAGATCCTAACAGAAAAGGCTGTCTTTCTCTGCTGCCGGGGGATGCTGTAGCAAAGGCTCAGAAAGTATCACCATTCCTATAACAAGAGGGGTCAGAAAAAGCCATATTTGACTAAAGTGCTGCATTTTTCTCTCAAACATGGAGAGTTTGAGCAAATGGAGTATATGAGCAAAACTACTCAACTGGGGTTTAGTGTGTGTATTGCTTAACTCAGAAAAGAGATCAGATATGGAGCTGGAGGCAGGGTTGAAGATATGACTGTTGATGAGATTGTAAAGGGAGAGGCTTGGGGGAAAGGGGATACTACAGATTCTGGGGGAGAATGGAGGCATGGGAAGAACACTAAGACTCCAGGCCAGGCTCCAAGGTACTGCAATTATTCCATTCTACCACATTATCAATGCTTTGAGAAAAGTATCATAGGCCTTCTCCTCCTCCTCCTCTTCCTTCTCCTCCTTCTCCTCCTTCTCCTCCTCCTCATTGCAATCAGCAGCAGCATCATGGTCACCATTGGTCCCCTTTCACAGATAAGGATGACAAGGTGCATAGTGGTTAACCTGCTTGAGCAATGCAATAGAGCTAAACTGTGAAGCCCTGTGCATCTGCATTAGTTCATACTCTTTCTACATGACTGGGCATCGGCAGATATGGCCTCTGGCCAAATCTGGCCTGCCTCTTACTTTTGTAAGTAAAGCTTCATTGGCTCTAAGCTAGTTCTCTGACTTCTGGTATTACCCCTGGCTGCTTTATGGAGTAGTAGAAGGGTTGAATAGTTTAAACAGAGACTAGATAGCCTAAAAAGTCTAAACTATTGACTACCTGGCTGTAAGCAGAGGCTGCTTTGTTCATTTCTGGCCACCCAGACTTGAAACAATCACACAGAAACTGTATTAATCAAGACACTGCTGGGCCAATAACTTAGGCATATTGCTAGCTAGCTCTTATATCTTAAATTAACCCATCTCTATCAACCTGTGCATCACCATGAGGTCTTGGCCTACGAGCAAGATTCCAGCAGGCTCCCGTGTCTTTCTCCTTGGCAGTTGTATAACATCTCCCTGATTCTGTCTTCTTTCCTCCTTTATCTGCTTAGAATTCCCACCTTGCCCTATTCTGCGCTGCAATAGGCCCAAAGTAGCTTCTTTATCAACCAATGGTATTCACAGCATACAGAGGGGAATCCACATCACCTGGCCCTTTATGAAAAAGTATGTCCATTGTCTGGCCAAGCCACTGATGCTTTCTATGCGAGGCAAAGTCAGAGCTATGGGCCATGCCTGCACTTAGAGGATGGGATGGGAAATGCTGCATGGGTAGCCCAAGTGAAGTTCCCGGTAATAATAAGGGAGCATCATGATGAAGGTGGCAAAGAGGACAAAGGAAGACCTGATAACCAGCATGGAGGACTGGCCATGGTACGTTTAAGAGCTACTGAGAATGTAGCTTCAGCCTCAGGAAAGGTGACAAGTCTCAGCAATGAGCCTTTATTAGTAAACAGTTGGGAAAGACCAGATGAGTGCTCCTTCTGGAGTGGCTGTTGAGATGCACAAGGCCTGGGTACAGAGCGGTCTTCCAAGCATTTGGTGATGGACTTGAAGAGGCAGGACAATGGCCTGATGAAGTAGGATTCCCCTAGAGGGGATGGATATAGGAAACTGAATGAGACGGTGAGTGGAGGACAGAAAAGGGGGTTGAGAGGGCTACACAAAGATGGACTTTGGAAATGCGGGAGGGTGAAGAATCAAAAGCCCAAGACAAGGAATTATCTTTGTCTTGAAGGAGTTAATATCTGATAAGTACCTTTTATGTAAGCAGCTGAATCAATCGCTTATTTTTATTGCTTTCAAGTCAGAATAAAGGACTCAAACCTCCATTTGGTAGGTGGAAGAAATCCAGGTCTCTGATTTATTTTCAGTAGCCCAAGAAAATTTGGTGGGTGTTGAGGGACTTGGGCACTGGGACTTAGGCCCAAGTGTGGCCATTGAATCTCATCTATTTTTGTCCAGCACAGGCCTGTCTAGCACAGAAGAAGTAAATCAAGATGTGCTCTCTTTGCAGCGCATCCGCTGATAGTATCCAAGAGCAACCCAGATGCTGCCATGATGAAACGTTCACATCACCCACAAGGATAGCCACAAATGACCGTGACTACCAGGGCTCTATCTGGAGCCCAAGCATCCTGCCCCAACCCATGGAGGCTGCTGTCACCATTCCAGAAGTTTGTGAGGGACTGAGAAACCATGAAGTTCTACCATCGGGGCTTTTATAGGAACCATTCTGCTACAGACTTCAATACCTCTGGCCAAAGTTCTTTCAAAGAACTGCCCATTGGAATCAAGCACAGACACCCAGCTGGGGTCACCCATGAACATGCATTATGTAAGACTGCTGCCATGTCCCTTTGATGGTCACTAGACTCTGAGCCCCTGGCTCCTCTTCATCCCACCACTCAGGGGACACACAGAAGCAGATTCCAACATGGATACTGAATCATGAACGCACAGCTAAAGTGCATGCCAGGGGACTCTCCGTACTGATGAACATGCTGGCACCACTCACACAGGCCCACCTAGGTGCAGAGAGAGCCAGGCCACAGGGCTGCTCACGTTGAGCTTCAGGTCTACTGAAACCTTTAGGCATTTTATTTTTTGGCAAGCACTCTAGGCTTCTGCTGTGATGCCTGTGTGTTGTTCATGACTTCAAGGACAAGACTGTATTTCTAGCGTAAATTACATGTAATCCAATACAGCCTGACTCCAGTATCTCCTGAAGACCACTATTCCTGGGCTGAATGGAAAGATCTACTCTGTTTGGTAACCTGAGCTGATCTGCTCCACTAATTTATGTTTCCCATGGTATGATTTTGCACTTTGTATTTATATTATGCCCTAAATGTACATGTTTCCTTTAAACAGTCCCATATCTTTTATGGTATGGGTCAGTTGCCTAAATAAAGACATGGATACATGGGTATGTTGTTATGTGACATGATGTTGATTCTGAGTCTGCACGATAGCAAACCATTCCCGTCTCCTCAGCTTTAGAGCACTGCCTTCCCATTTATTTACCACAAAAGTCTACTTTGAGTGCAATGTCCACTGAAGGGAACACACAGAGCACAGGGTTTAGTCCCGCCCCCATGGATTCTTCTGGCTTCTCTGGGCTCAGCTAGCAGCTTTGCTCTCAGAAACATGAACAGACATGATGAAGGAACATCCCAATAAAAAGAAAGATTGTCCTTCTATCCTTCTGACCTCCTTCATTCGTGACCCTATCAATTGTCTCAGTTGGAAATTTGTGGGTGGGAGCTTCCCTCATAGCCAGAAGGGACCGCCTCTTACTTGAGGTCCTGCCATCATTACAGTAAGGAATATGGCAAGTAATCAAAGTCCTTATGAAGACACTATGCTGGAGTCCCAGCAACTTGTCTTCATGAGGCCAACACAGTTGGGCATTTTGTTTGTTGCTGTTACTGCTGCTGCTGCTGCTGCTGTTATTTAATTCCAGAAATGGAGCCAGTCTCTGTTTCTTTGACTAGATGCAGTCTCTGACTCCTGCTCAGCAACAGCCTCTTCTGCACTCACAGGGAAAAACTAGGCTCACACTCAGCCCAGAGCATGTGTTCACACCAAAGAAAGACAGAGCTGAGATTCCCACCTCACACAGAGCCCTCATTGCAGAGTGTCCCGGATGCCATTTGCACTTTTTTTTCCTTGCTCTTAGTTTGATAATGGCAAGATAAAGACAGTTGGGTGCATACATACATCCTGGATCCACTTAGAAGACATTAACTTGAATCATCTTCCCAGTTAGCAGATGCTTTTACAGGATGGAGCATCTGACCATGGACTTGGACGACAGTGTCCAGCAAGCTGTGATAAGGTTATACCCTAGCCCTTCAAGGAATATCATAGAAGGAAATGTTGACTCACAGAGCTCCTGGAATTTATCAGTTATCTTGTTGCTACCTTTGAGAGCAACAGCGGGCGAAGGAACGCACCCACAGAGCATATGGAAACTGGGGGAAATTCCTCTGCCACAAAGCTCAGTCCACAGCTGCACATCTACATGGGCAAAGCTCGGAGACTCCTTAAAGTACAAACACTCAGGCACAAAGGCTAAAGGAGACTGTGGAGCCATGCTCCCTCAGCTGTCGGGAATCTTTTAGAATGCAGCTTCAAATTCAGTTGAGTGTAGAGAGTGTCTAAGACTGCCTTCCTAGCAAAACTTCGGGTGCTTCCTCTTGCCATTAGTGCCCATGACACACTGAAGAGCAAAGATCCCCAAGACCCTAGTCATCTTGGAGAGAAGGAAACCCACATGTGAGGCAGTTCTCCCAAGTTCAAGCTGTTGAAAGTGGCAGATCTAGGTTTGCAGACTAGGTCTCTATACTGTCAATTAAGTACTCTCTTCCCTCTGGGAGTGGTTGGCTGGCTTCTCCCCAGTCACACAGAGCCTCAGGCAGAAACAAGCAAGCAGCATAGGCCAGGGAACTGAGGCAGACTCATGCTGCAAGCGAGTCACACCTCAGGCACCAACCTGGCTGTGCTTTGCCCCAGGGAAAGAGTGGGACGCCACACTACTCTGTGTCACCCCAGATGCCAGAATGTTGAATGCATAGGTGTTCATCATGTGGTCAGATTAAGCCAAGTTAGGTCTGATCTGCCTCCATCTTGGCTCTTCTCATCACTGCTCACACTATAGTAGGTTCCTAGGGAGGGCAGCTGGGTTTTCCCACGCACCTAGAGTCAGTAGCCCCTGCCTACACACACTTGGTGGGTGTTCTTCATCACAGAGCCCACAAAGCCTGGGAGAGATGGACATTCTAGAGGGAAAGATGGTTCACTCCTAACCAGTTACCTCCAAGTGCCCTAGATTCAACTCATTTCTCAGTGAAATTTCATAGGTGGGACCAGGGAAGCTCCCCATGGCTAGCGTGCACATTGACTCTGCTACGGTTGAGGTGGGTTCAGAAATGTTATCTGCATGAAAGGTCAAAGAGCCCGGCTAAAGGCCAACCCCGAGGGCAATGGAGTTGGAAAGACAAGCATGAGTGTTTACGGAAACAGACGTTTTCTGAGTTTGCTCTGCTTCCTCCCGCATCAAGGATCCATGTTTATTCTCTGAGGACACTACTGGGTCCTCATCCAGCACACACTTGGGTTGTATCAGTTCAGGAGACATAGTGATCACCTGGCAGAGAAACGAAGCAGTAAGTGCCAACTAGCAGATAGCTGAATCTGTTCATGTGCTGAAGAGTCTGTTCCAAGACTCCCACAACTTTCCTGGCAGGGTAGGGACACCAGGCTAGAGGCCAGCCAGAAAAACAAAGATGATAGCCAAACTGCCTTTGTCAGAGACACCGGGATGGGAAGCTCAGAATCCCAGCATCTGGCTATGGGTCTAAGATGCCCAAGTTTGCTCTGTGAGAAAGCTCTCTATGCATATACAAGCACTGAATAAATGGATTCCCGTGGTGGTTGGTGCCCATCTGCTATGGGATATATTAATCACACACGGATGCTCCCAAGACTCCCCAATATAGTTATATCTTGAATCGGGGGTAGAACCAGTGACTGACCGACTGGAATTGGCCATAGAGAAGGCAGCAATTTGGATAGAGAAGCCACACAGGAAGGAAAGGGTGGGGCCTGGAGTTTGAGCTTCCTCTTGGTTCTGGGACGAGGGAGGAGGTATGTCTGTTGAGGTGTCTCTGGCCAAAAAGCAAGGTCAGCTAGTTGCTACTCAGCATCTCTGAGCTAGCAGGTTTTTACCCCAACCTTTGACTCCTGGGTCTTATTGATAAATAGAATGGTAGAGACTTAACTTAAACCTACATATGGAGGCCTTGGCAGAGCTGGGGGCCATGGGACTGAAAGCTCCACTGGATCACGGCCTGAGTGGCTGACGGGGCACTGACTGAGGGACTGTGGGGTCATAGGCTATAATTAAAATATCAGTAAATTCAGGTGCAGCTGCTGAGCCTCCAGAAAGACATCACCTGTCTCTGGCTTTACAGCCCTAAACTCCTGTATTTATATTCACTTTAATGCAACCAGTAGTAATAGCTGGCCACAGCCCACCCAGGTTCCAGACACTGGAAGTTTCTTCAGCATTTGAAGTTGGTAACTTCTAGGGGTAAGGAGGATCCATTCTGTTCCTGCCCCTGCCGTTCACTGTGGCCCACAGCATGCTGTCCCTAAACCCCCTGAATCAGCAAAGAAAAATAAGTAGATATAGCCAGCGCGTGGTTCCCACGTTCACAGCTTAAGCACTGCATCTGATCTGACCCCAGTCGTTACTGCTTTCCTTCCTAGCTCTTTCCCAAACCAGCTGCTTCAGCACTAGCCCAGTCCTCGGAAACCTTTTTCTTCTTTATTCTGCTTCCCTTGTTCCCAAGACCCTGGCCTCTTCCATAGTGAGGAGCCCCAGACAATATCCACTGGGGCATTACCCCATGTACAGTATTGGCTCCGATGGCCGCCCACTCCTGAGCCCATCTTAGCCAGCAGGCCTCCTCTTCCATCAGCGTCCAACCCTACGGCTGTCTTTCCCAGAGGACACACCCACCTTCCTGGCCGAAGGCACTTGGAGGCTTGACTCTTGCCCTGCTCGGAGCCTGTCATCTGAGGAAGACTCCAGGGTCACAATCCTCAGCTCTTGGCCTCTGAAGCTACCTAGGAATACTTAAGTAGTTCCTCTCAAAGTACAGTCGGAGGACCTGAGGCAGCTGCCTCACCTGGGATCTTGGTTAAAATGCAAAGTGTCTAATCCCACAGGGTGCCCAACTCCCTATCCCCCTAGGGGCTTTCCTGGCTCCAGTGTTGAAGGCTATGTGTCTTAGGAACCCTTGGTCCTAGACAAATTGGTGTGGTTGGTTACCTCCCCCTATCCCATACCTGTTGAATGACCAGCTCTAGAAATAGGGTCCAGTGACAGGTGGTCAATACATCCCCCAGTGGACTCAAGTTAGGAGGATTCAAGTCCTGGAATAGAATGGCCCCGGCAGGAACAAAGATATTCTACAGACAAATGTGCTCCTCTCTTTGGCTGTCAGCTGATTAAGACAATTGACCCGGGAGGAAGTGGAATTTCCCAGGAACCTCCTGCTGGGAGAAGGTAAAGGCTCAAGGCTGGTTGAGGGAGATTGACAGTTTGGCAGACTCTCAGCAGGAGAGACTGGAGTTGAGACAGTGATGATGGGTAGGACCAGACCTTAATGGAGATTGGTTAGTTATACACACATCTGACCTTCGATTTCAATCTAAAACTCATCTTAGGACCTGAAAAATGAACTTCGGTTACTAGACCTCTTTGCTTATCTTCCCTGTGCAGTCACATTGAATATATCTTCTTTTCTGTGCTTTTCCCTATTAAGAGTCTTGATCTAGACCATCGAGTACAGGGGGGTGAACATGGTTTGTTAGGGCTGTCAGATCCCAGACTCTGACCCTAGCTCTGGGAATGAGAACTTCTGTCCTGATTGGTTTGGGGTGTGGAATTTAACATTTGCCCAAGAGCTGACCTGTGTATGACTGTATGTCCTCTACACTCCCCCTGGGCACAGGAGCATAAACTTTGTCCTGCTCTCTGTCGCATGAAGTCCAAGCCAGGCTGAATTAGCCCCTGGCAGCTCTTTCAGCCATGGGGAACCTCATGTCCTGGCTAGCCCACGCTGTCCCACGTCACTCACAACTGATCTCTCAGCCAGAGAGCAGGAAGTATGGATGAGCGCTTCCTACTGTCTTCTTGGAGAGGAGGTCTCAATTTTCAAGAAAAACAAATAATCGCCCTCACTGGGAGAGAAAGCTAGGTGGGGCAGGAGAGACACCTGGGCCTTTGGAAAAGAAGGGAAAAAGCCATAGAAAGGGAGCAGAGCCATGGAGGGGTGAAAGGGAGCGGAGCCATGGAGGGGTGAGACGCTTCAGGAGAAGATGCCAAGAAGGATGGGTGGTGAACGGAAACAAAAAAAAACATGGGTGAGAGGAACTGAGAGAGAAATGAATAGAGCTGAACAAAAGGAGCCATTGTTAGGGCTTCCCCATTTGTTCAGGAGGGCATGAGCTATCTCTTATTCTCACCTAATGACTCCCTGAGTCTGTAGAGATGGGGACAAAAAGATATAGCCTCTCCTCTGTCCCCATCCCTCCCATCCTGCTACACACACAATGCCAGGCAACTCAGTGCTCCGTGGTCCCCCCTCCGGAAAAAGCTCTGAGAAGGAGAGCATCCTTCTGGGGCTGTGTGAGTTTCCAACCTAGTCATCATCGCATCAAAATCCTCCTTTGTTCTTTCCCCCATCCTTCTTGTCTCAAAATATGTTTGTTGTCTGCCAAAGAGACTGTAATCATTATGGAATAATTAATCCATTCCCCATGATTTATTAATCAAACCCATCCATAACTGGGTAATGCAAAGAAAAGACGTATGAGGATTTCCATTTGCATTTTTGAAACATTTAAAGTAATGCATTATAACCCCATAAATCCCTTGGGCTGTGTGAAGAACAAATGAAACCAGAGAGTTCCAGCTCTTGGCTGCCTGTGTGGAGAAGGGCGGTGTGAAAAAAAATTGGAGACTAAATGCTTCTTAGCTCTTCTTACCGCTCGCTGCTCTCCCCATCACCACCACTACTGTGCTCAGGACTTTGACCCCTTCCACAAACCCCACATTCCCTTCCACTTCGACTCATAAGTAAGGCCAGCATTAGCTTGGCATCAGTGAAGTTTTTACTGGATGCTCTGCTTAGCCTTCCCAAAGCGACCCCGTACAAGCATTACCTCCAGTTCTTGCAAAGTGCTTCCTGCATTTTCGTCATTCAGACTAGCTGAGGATGAAAGTTATGTGGTTATCTGGCCCAGAACTAGTCCCCAGAGTCCCTCTCCATCATGGCAATCTCAAAGCCAGGCTGCTCTGCCACAGAGCCATGCAAGATGCTAGAGGTTGATGTACCCACTTCCTCCTGCAAAGCCTTTCCCAGCAAAGTGGAGTTAGGGGAAAGACCCAGCGGTGGGGACCAGAGTTTGCTTCTGCTTGGCGCTAGATGGCCCCACCTCTTCCTTCTCTCGCTTAGTACACTTGTCAACCAACACATCCTTTGGGTCTTATTGTGTAGCACAGGCTTGCTCTGAACCCCACAATCCTCCTGCCTCCGCCTCTTAATGGCTGGTTTTACAGAAGTGCACCACAGGTGGGTTTGCCCAAAGTCTTCTCGGTGATGGTGACAGGAAAGAAGCGACCTTCAGGCACGGAGTTGAGAGAGGTCAGCCTCCAAACACCAAGTCCAAAATCTTCTTTTGCTATTACAAACCTGTATGAATGTTAACTTCCTATTACTTTCTTGGTTTTATTTAATATTCATACATGTATATAACGTGCCCTTATATACAAATTTCCCCTGCCCACTTTTCCCACCCTCCAATCCCTTCCCATCCCTCTTATATGTTGACTTTCACTCTGTAGTCTTTTTGTGTGTGTGTTCAGTACTTCAAAACTAGGTCCAAATTTTCAAGTAAAATTCCCATCATTTTGCCTGTGAGTTTCCTTTTCCCAGCCTAGTGACATGGGCCACTTGCCCAGCTGAGAAGGAATGTCACCAAAGGCAACAATTATCTGCCAGTCACACGTGGGTGCCTGTCAGGTTGTCAGGCACGCCCAGCCATGCCTAATGCCCCTGGGGGGAATAAAGAAGCATTCCTTTTGTCCCAACTCCATGTTTCCCACATGAGAATGAGTCACAGTTGGCCTAAAACCCACTCTGCCTGGTCCCTGCCTTACTGCTCTTCCTGCCACTCCATTCTTCCTCACTGGGTAAAAGCAAAAGTCCAGAGATGGATGAGGATCTCCTGGACAACCAACCATGTTGGTAAAGTTGTATAGTCAGGAGTCTTGATGTGCTGAGCACAAAGGGGTGTCGACGCCAGCACTATGTTCTTCAGAGGATACAGGCGTGGAAGCATGCTATGTGACATGGTTTAAGGACTTCAGCAAAGGTTACATTGATGGCAGAGTTCAGGAAGGCTGAGGTCAGTTCTCAACCGTCCCAAAGCTGCAGAGATCCCTTACTATAGTCCCTCATGTTGTGGTGACCTTCAATCATAAAATTATTTAGTTGCGACTCATGACTGTAATTTTGCTAATGTTATGAATTGTAATGTAAATATGTGATATGCAACCCCTGTGTGGGTCATGACCCACAGGTTAAGTGGTGTGGGAGGTCCTTGTGTCTGTGTGTTGCTTTTCTTGGTTAATGAATAAAGAAACTGCCTTGACCTGTTGATAGGACAGAACTTAGGTAGGTGGGGAAGATGGAAATGAATGCTGGGAGGAAGAAGGGCGGAGTCAGGGAGACCCTATGGAGCCACTGCCAGAGTCAGACATGCCAGAACCTTGCTGGTAGGCCATGACCTCGTGATGATACACAGATTAATAGAAATAGGTTAAATTAAGATGTAAGAGTTAGCCAATA
>LOJH01005404.1:39097-49108 GCA_001685095.1 Ellobius talpinus | reverse complement strand
CCTCTTAGCCTCTGTCCTATTTTCTGCTGTTAGTTTGATTGGCTCTAGATACCCCATGTAAGTGTAATCATGCTGCATATGTTTTGTGACTGCTTTAATTCACTTAGCACAATGTCTCCCAAGCACTTCCGTGTTGGATCACATGGCAGGATTTCCTCATTTTTGAGCTGAACTGTGTTCTAGGGTGTGCATTCATTGCATTTGCTCTGACCATCTTTTGATGAGCATTTATAATGTAGTAGTAAATTTGAGAATTTAAATAAGTCTTCCAGACACTGGTTTCTATATTACTGGATACTTGCTCAGAAAAGGAAGACTAGATCATAGAGTAATCAATAACTGTTGACTATCTTGCATTTCCTTCAGGAATGGTAATATTAAGCATTTTCTCATATACCAGCAGCCATATTTATATGTCCTTGGAGAATAGGAATTCAGGCTCTTAGCCCATTTCAAATTCAGATTCTTTGTTGTTTTTCTGTTGAATTGTATGAGTTGCTCTGTGTTCTGGATGTGAATGTCAATCACTTGCTCTGCGAATTCAGTTCCCCCTCCCATTCTGGAGCATGCAGCCCCATCTCACTCTTCTCTTTGCTTCTTCCGTGTGTGTGTGTGTGTGTCTGTGTGTGTGTGAGAGAGAGGGGGGGGAGAGAGAGAGAGGTCTGAATAAAACTTTGTGGAGTTGATAATCTTTTCCTACATTTTCATGAGTCACAAGGAGTGAACTCAGGTCACCAGACTTGGGTAGCATGTGGATTTGCCCACTGAGCCTCTCCTAGCCCTGTTGTCCCATTTCTATAAAATATTCTACCATTTTTACGAGAATTTCAGAGAATCCATAGATAATTTGGAATAATGTCATTAATTATATTGTTTTCAAATCCATAGGATAGGCTATTTTTCTTTGATGCTATTGTAAATAGGATATGTAGCTGTAATTTCCTTTAGACTTATTTGCTGTGAATGTGTAGAAACTCAGTGATATTTTTTTGGATCATACTTTTCTGGATTTGTTTATTAGTTCTCAGAGAATTTTGGTGGAGCCTCTAGGTCTTTCCAGCTATAATATTTAATGTCATTTGTAAGCAGAGGTAACTGCTCTTTTGATTTGTTCACCTTCCTAAATTACTTAACTAAATAAAGTATTAAATCATGGAATAAATATATTTCTGGAATTGTCTACTTCATATTTTTGGATCACAGGTAACTTAGACTCCAGAAGGTGAAACGGCACACACAGAGGTAGTCTGTCTTTGTAAGAAAAAACATTTTATAACATCAGAAATAAGCAGTGTCTATTTTCATTGTATTAATATTTGTATGGCTAGTCAGATGGCTCAATGATTAAGAGCTATTCTTCCAGAGGACCTAGGTTCAATTCCAAGTACCCACATGGTGGCTCACAACTGTCTGTAACTCCAGCCCCAGGAAATTCAGCACCCTCTTCTGGCTTCTGATGGCACTATGCACATATGATACATAGATATACATCCAGGCAAACACAAAATAAAAATAAACAGAATCTCAAAAAATAGGTTTGAAAATGGGACTGGAGAGATGACTCTGTTGTTAAGAGTACTGGCTGCTCTTTCAGAAAACCTAGGATTCAATTCCTTTCCCCTATGTGGCAGTTTACAACTGTCTGTAACTCTAGCTCTAGGTGATCTGGCACCCTCACACAGACATACATGAAGGTAAAGCATCAATATACATACAATAAAAATAAACAATAAAAAGATCTCAAAATTGTTAACAGAAGTATCTAACATTTCCCAGGAAAGAGAGATTCAAAAATCTTATCTTCCCATTTTAAATTTTCATTCCCTGTGGCTGAGCTCATCTTACTGTAGTCTTTCCTCTATTGATTTCTACCCATCTGTTGTTTCCCTCATAAAACAAAGATGTCTTCAACCCTGGTACTTATATTTATATACATATACATATATTTCTGCCCCATCTTTTACTCGTCAATAACAATATGAGATGAAACAAGAACAATATTATGATCAACGCTTTACATATTAAATTTCTTACTCATGAAATCATCAAGAAAGTACTGTTATTGTTGTTTTTCAAATAAATACATAGAGGCATCGATAGGATTGATGTAAGTCCCTCCACTCAAAAATGCAAGAGACTAGTATTCAAACTTGGAGCTCAGCTCTACTCCAGTGAGTGGTCTTGGGCTTACAGTCTGCTGCACCATTTCCTTTCTGTTAGTTCTCTGCCACAGCCACTGAGGGATGGGAAATGTCTAAGGTGATAGCATCCTTGCTTAGGAGCATTTGGAAATGAGTGTGTATGTCAGCGGTGGTTAAACACTCATACAAATACTCTGGGATGTGGCAGATTATTTCAAATTAAAAGATCTAAAATCTCAGAAATGAAGTTTTGTGGATGTCAAACAAGAACCCTTGGATTGTTAGCACATAACACTAAACTCAGAGCCTAGTAATCTCAACCCAGGTTTATTAGACTACTGAGAAACACTAAGAAGTATTGGGGATTCATGAATTTTAAAGTTAATATTCCAAGATGACAAAGGAAAGCATTTATCTACAATGATAAGCCAGCAGACTGCCTGTAAAGTTGTTACTAAACCATTGCTTAGCATCCTTCCAGGTCAATAAGATTACAGATGAGTTGCTCGAGATAACCAGACATCTCTTTGATTGGCAGATATATCTGTGTAATGAAATGGAAAATCAAATATTATTTAAATGAACTTAATTATTTAACAAACTATTTCTGAAATCAATGCTCTGAAGTATGGTAAGTTATAAACTGTGCATACATGATTTAAAAGTTGAAAA
Organism: Ellobius talpinus; assembly: GCA_001685095.1. Lineage (NCBI taxonomy): Eukaryota > Metazoa > Chordata > Mammalia > Rodentia > Cricetidae > Ellobius > Ellobius talpinus. The sequence goes on along the minus strand of LOJH01005404.1, from coordinate 46,295 downwards.
CTAATGGCTACTCATGTTCTTCTTAAAGGTTGAGTGAATGGAAGCTGGGCATGGTGGTGCATGTCTTTAATCCCAGCACTTGGGTAGCAGAGACAAGTAGATCTCTATGAGTTTGAGGCCAGCATTGTCTAGATAGATACTTCTAGGTCAGCCAATATTCTACAATGTGACCTTCTCTCAAAATGGACAAATAGTCAGACCAAATTGAATGAATGGGTTCAGGTATCCTATCTCCAGATATCTCAGTTTTAAGCAAATGCCACTGCTAACCTACCACCGAGTCACCTCTCACGGTCACCATCTTAGCGCTAATTAATTTTTCAGCTCCGCTTGTCTGGCAAGTAGCATGTAGTTGAAATTAGGTCATTGCAGGTGGATTTCTGTGAGTTGGAGACCAAACTGGTCTACAGGAGCGATTTCAATGCTACCTATGCCTACATAGTAAATCTTGTCTCAAAAAGTCAATCCTCCACACAAAGGAAAGAAGAAAATGAAGTATTTCAGATGAAAGAATATGTGTTTTAAATGAACGAAGATTAATTTTTTTAGAAAAGGCTAAATACATTTAGTGGAAAACATTAGGTGACTAATTTCTTTGGACTGAGAGTGTGCATGAGGTAGAAGGTATATAAAGGATAATTGTCAATTGCAGGTATGCAATAATAAGTAGGTAAATCCTACCAGTGAATATTGCTCTTTATGTCTTTAGTAACTACAATGTATTCACAATTCACAATGCAGAAGATCCTATGGCTTATGCTATTTCTGTTTCCACTGTAGTGTTTAGTAGGGTGTTGAACCCATAGTAGTCACTCAGTGAAATCCTGAAGCTGACTGTATGGAAATACAAAATAACCACCAATTTGGAGAATATCTCATTAAATTGTCATTCCCATCATTCTGCAGCTATGTAAGCTTGTACTAGTTGCATATTGAAAATTATTTTCCCAATTTCTGTAAAGGGACTCCTACAACAGAATATGTATCACTTATAATAGTATGTAAATGCTTTTTGATAATATTTACATACAGAAGTGTTAAACATAAACTCAACAGTTTGCTCATTGGGTGCAGGGAGATACAAGCCCAAACCTGTGTGGTTATTAGAAATCAGGTCCCATGGAACTTAGTATTCTCATCCTGAGAATAAAGTCAACTTGTATGTGATTAGTGAAGTTCACTAAAATGCTACTCCCTCTATTTCTGAGACATGAAATATCAGTGATGTCTGTAATCAAACAGTGATGTCTGTAATCAAATACTTTCTAGGCTCCAATACACAAATACAAAAAGAAAACAGTAATAGACCATTAAAAACTGAACAGGATGACTCTAATCATTGTGGATGTACTTACAACATGACTAATATCAGCTGGTGCGAGCCAGGGATGATGTTCATATTAGCTTGCAAATACAAAAAAATTAAAAAAACAGTAGTGAGTATTTTATTAATCCAAATTTATGTGATTTAGTAGAGTGCTAATTTTTCTTTAGTGATTTTCTTCTACTTTGGTGTCAAGTTGCATTTTCATGGCACAAAGGTAATAAAACATAGTAATTATTTATTCAGATTACCTTATGTGGGAAATAATGAAAAGGAATATATAAAGTTGAAAACTGAAAATTTCCTAATCTTTTATCTTCTGTTATTTCTCAGGTCCATGAAACTTGAAGGTCAGAAAAATCACAGACCTACAGAAGCCGCCTTTAAAATAGCTTGTATTTTGCCGTCAGCATCGACATTACCATTAACACCACTTGAGACTGAACTTTCTAGAAAGGGCTATTAACATATTGAAAAGTGCCAAGTTTTTAATCTATCTAGCCTTACTTAGCCTCAAAGAGGAGAAAAAAAGAAAACCCAAAATTCTCTTTACTCTGAGGGTGTAAAAAGTGGAAATGAATAAAGGAACAACAGGCAGTCCCCACCCCAACTCACATGGTATTCTGAGTGAAATCTTTACAAGTTAGGAAATGGCGCTAGAAGCCCCTACTTCTGGAGAAGTGGAGTTTGCAGCATTTAACAGAATCTTTGGCTCCCACCGACTTGAGGCAGGTACTGCCAGGCCTATCTAGGAGAAGTGAGATGAAGACGAGGAAGCACCAACGGCTTTGTTTCGAGTTGCTCTTCCAATTTCAAACTCCTGGATGGAAAAATATATTCAAATTTGAGGGGACTTCTCAAGAGAAGAAATACCTTGTGGAGATATTTAAAAAACTAAGATCAATAAGCTATAAAAATTTGAAGTCCATGCATAAGATAGATTTTAATGTCACAATAAAAACTTGGCTTTGATAGTGTTTTTTGGCTAACATTTGGAAATATTCCTATTGTCAATTGACACACAGTTTTTATAAGTGGATACATTTTGGGACTTTTTCATTCAATTTATATTTAATCTATTTTTTCTAAGTGGTAAAAGTTTGTCATTATAAGTTCTTTTATTTATCTGTTATATTTATGTATTTCTTTTTAATGTTATTTGAAGAATACATATTTGTATATGTCAATTTTGGATATCATCTCAAATTATCTCTGAGCTTATTCAGATAAGTTGATCCAGAGTGAAGAAGGTAAAAGGTAAACAGAGAGAACTGAAAGATGTACTCAGTGCTCATCATTTTAACCTGTGACCCAAACTAAAATGTCTAATAGGAAGTTTGATTTACTTATGCTAAGTCTATCAGCTCAATTGATAATACTACATGCTTCCTTAGCCTGAACATTGGTCCATATATAAGGTTCATCAATAATTGGGGTGCTTGAAACAATACGAGTAGGCTTAACACCAGTGATTTTGCACAAATGTACATCCTCTAGAGCAGTCATTCTCTACCTCCCAAAGCCCACACTCAGTGACACACTTCCTTCTTCAAGGCCACACCTTCTCCAGCAAGGCCAGACCTCCCAATAGTGCCACTACCTATGGGGATATTTGTGTTCAAATCACCACACTAGGGAAGAAAGGAACACATGTTTTAGCTTTCCTGTTTGTATGCATTCTTCGTAACTACATTAAAGTCATTAGTACTCATGTCATGGTATCATGGATGCATGTACCACTCATCACATTCAGGTTCATTGTGAAAGTGTACATATGCATGTGGACATTTACTAGTGTTCAGAGTGGGGGGAAACACATATAGACATATATATTTTGACCAAACATGGCCAAAAGGAAAAATTAGATTGTTTTTCAATAGGATTTTGATATGTAGTCCAGGCCACCTTCAAACTTATATTTCTTCTCTCTCTAGCTTTTTTGCTAGGATTACAAACTTGTCCAACATTTTCAGTAGTTATGTTTTTTTATGTGACTATGTTTGTGAACAGAATGAGGCTACTGGGCAATTGAATTATTTTAACTGCATGATTTCATTATCTCTTCATTTTATATTTTCCTTTTGAAAATTATTCTTATATTCTTTATACATCTTTCTATACCTATAATTTTAAAAATACCAATAAATTTTAAAGATACCTAGTAAAAGTGAATCTCTATGTGATGGTTGGGAAATGGGGGCATGCACTTCTCTAAGACATTATCTACCTTTAGACCTTTCAAAAGTCCTCTAAAGGATATAGTATTCTGTTTTAATTCCATCACCAATAATATTAACAGTAGCTGTTTTATACTTGTTTTGAAGTTAGAACATTGTGATTCAAATAATGCTTTTAAGGCGCGAAGCTAGTGTGTGAGATGGACACAGTTTTTGAATTTATCTTTCTTGTCAAATCATGCAGAGTGTATACTTTTCCTTTCTAGGCTTCTAAACCACAGGCTTTCTTTAGTCAAAAAAATTAGGGTTGTTTTATATGAACAGAACATCGGGTCCAGATTAAGATGTTAAGATTTGGTGTCAACAAGAGCTATATAGTAAGAAATTTCATTGTCAGTCCGTCATACTTTATTAGACAAATATGTTAGAACAAATATTTAATCTCATGGATGTTTCTCTGTTTTGGCCTTAACTGTGTCCTCAAGTTTGGACATTCTCATCAGCATTACCTCATAGAAAGTTAGCTTTCCAGATGTCTAGTTTTTGACGGTTTCTACTTGCTTTGTCTCTAAAGGAACTTCCTTAATAGATAGTTTATACTCATTGGAGGAAAATGACAGCATAATATATATTATTATGAAGTGTGAGGGCCACTCTAAGGATAAACTGGTACAAATATCTATGTCTTCATAAATACCATGTTTGTGTACATGATGTGTGAATAAGATTAATGATCTAATCAAAAACATCTCATAGGCCTGCACATGTGTGTGCACACATTCACATTCATCTTTTATGAAGAAGCACAATTCTGGCACCAATGACATTTTGTATTTGGATTGAACAAGCTGGTGCCACCAAACAGGAACTAATTCAGTGGCTCCTTAGCATGTTCCTATAGCAATGCAATATATTATAAGCATGTTGTCTATATAAAGACAAACAAATAACCTGTGGATCCTATTAGCTCTAAATCACAGCAGGGAGCTGAACACATAGAAAAACAGTGCATCCAGCCTTGTGCACATTAAGGTTTACTCATGAATGACTTACTGCATGCCTGGGTTCTGCTCTGGTTCCATATAATTTACATAAGGATTCTTGAACACCATGCTCCTTCCCAAGTCAGCTCTCTCTGGAAGAGGCTTTCCATTATGGAGTCAAGGGTCTCTTCAGGACCAACCTAAGGATAGTACGTCCACAGGTATAAAAGAAAATGCATAAAGTATGTTAGCCTCAAAAACATGTCTGAGAACTTTTTACCTGGGAAGAGCCCTTGGCAGCATTGACAGTTTGGAGGATAATTCAAGCTGTCATGAAGGTGGGGAACTATGAAGTTAAACTCTTGCAAGCTTGTTGTGGCTCAGAATGCTCTCCAAACACCCACATAGGCCTGAGTATACTTTATGTGGAGCATCAAAAAGGTCTGTCTCCTATTAATCTCCACTAGTTATTCAGGAAAATAGCAAGATTAAATCAATCCAAAGGAAAAGCAGTAAGGCCCTAGATTTTCCAATGACTTTGATCATGAAAAATATGTATGTATATGTAAATATATATATTGGGTATTGCCACACTCATTCTTGGAACTCCACATTTCAGTATCAGTATGCTTTTAGTGATATCTTTCAGTATTTTATTTCTACCTTTGCAGCACTATTGATTGAACTCTGGGCCCTGTGCACACTAGCAAGGCACTATATCTCTGAGGCCGTTTCCACAGACTCATCATTGCTCCTTTAGAAACTCGATTTTAGAAAAGATCACCATTGCCGGATTATTAGAAGGAGTGCAAGTGGAGAGCAGCCGTAAAGAAAGAGATGCGTTGGCCCTGATGCAGCGCTCGGCAGAGAAGGGAGGGCTGGGTGTGCACTCCTTACTTGTCCTCTAGGAGCATCGATTTTATTGTCTGCATGTTGACTGCATTGCCCCACTGGGAGCTTTCTGGACATATTGTTTAAGGCATTTCATCAAGGAGAAACCATATTCCTGAATTTATATAGAAGAGATGCTTTCAATGCGAGGTTGTATTAGGTTCACCAGCTAAAATACAACATTCATTCAACAGCACTGTAATCAATAAACATATGTATTCTCTTTTAGGAAACAGCTTTATCATTTTATTTTTAAGAAATTAGGTATAACCTATAATGGATTGATTTTGTATGTTTGGTGGCTAGAATGTAGGCTTTGATAACTACTTTTCTGGCATGCACTGCTCTGAACAATAGGTGCATTTGCATCTCACCCCAGCAGGGTTATTCCTTTGTATGTCTCTGCATACAAATACATAGGCAAAAACCCAAAATAAGTTTTAGTAAAAGGCATTATAAGGCCTTTTCTGTTTTGATGCTTCCATATGGTCCAAAAGAGGATCTGTTAAAGAAGTGTTCAGCTGCTAATAACACAATGCTGCCACGGGCAGGGCTTTCTCCCCAACAATATGAAGTTTGGGAGTAGGTAGTATAGGGTAGATGTACGGTGCAGTCTTGCCACCCAAAGCCTAAATGCTTCCCATGTTTCCGTTCTTCCACACACAGTTAGTAGGCTTTTGCCCTCACTCTTGGCATCTTATAATTCCAAGAAAGATGCTTGCCCGCCATGTCTTATGCTAATACTTCCAAAGACATAAAGAAAAGATGAAGGGGTGAGGAGGGAGGCCGGGATGGAGGGTGACTATATCTGGAAAGCAACAGCTTTCCCATCAATCCCAGCAGATGTCTGCTTGCATCTCATAGAGCAGGACTGTGCCACCTGATTAGGATGCAAGGGAGTCTGGGAAAGCAAGTATTTTTAGCTGGACAGATTGCTGCCTCTCCAAAAAAGCCAGAGTCCTATTGACAAAGCAAAAGTGACGGACGGCACTGTGAAGGCAACTCACTGTGTGTACTCCCAGGCTAAAGGGAGACATAATTTAATCAGAAGGTCATAAAATCAGAGTTGGGCTCCTGTGACTACACCCTTTTAAAAATAAATTCCAACATAGAATGTTTCTATAGGGTAGAACTTTTATTCATGATGGAATGAAATCAGAATTTAGAGTTTTCATAAGCTTAACAGGGCTGGAAAAATGGCCAGTGGTGGGGAGCACACACTGCTTTTGCAGAGGTCCCGTGTTTGGGTCCCAGCACCCACAGCCAGCAGCTCACAAACATCTAAAAACTCAGTTCCCAGTGCTCCAATGCCCCTGACCTCCATGGGCACCTGTACACACAAATATCATAAACAAAATAAATACAAATTGATCATTTTAAAAGAAGTTTAACAAATGCTTGGATATTCTTCATAGCTTTCTATCCTATGTTCTTCATGTGGCCCTGAGCTTAGAGGCATCACATTACTGGGACAATTTCTACTCACCTCTTCTTTCTTTTTTATTATTATTTTTTTCAAAATAAAACAAACTATCTTTTTTCTTACACATAATAATCCAAGTTCCTACTCCCTCGTCTCCTCCCATTTCCTCTACATACCCTCCCACCCCACCCCCATCCAATTCTCAGAGAGGGTAAGGCACATTGCTTTGGGAAATGTCCAAAGCCCTCCCTACTATACCTAGGCTGAGCAAGGTATCCATCCAAAGAGAATAGTTTCTCAAAAAGCCAGTACATGCAGTAGGGATAAATCCTGGTGCCACTGCCATTGGCCTCTCAGTCTGCCCCAGCCATGCAACTGTCAACCACATTCAGAGGGACTA
>LOJH01005404.1:4094-34221 GCA_001685095.1 Ellobius talpinus | reverse complement strand
ATATATATACCTAGTAAGATATACAAATTTAAAATATAAAAAATTGCAAACTAGACAAATATATCGTAGCTGCTATTGTAAACAGACTCTGGAAAGATAGGTGCTCACTTATATTGACCATAATTTTGGTTTGCACATAATACCTACCTCCCAGAAATAATATTCAAACATAATAATTTAATGTAAGCTTAAGGTTGCCCATTCTTGAAAATGAAACAGGTTCAGTTCTCTCGTTTGAATTCCATGATTTAGTACTTAACTGCATAGTGCCTTGCTTGCTATTCCCCAATGTTTACACAAAGTTTTCAGTTTGCACTGCATTTTCCTCTGTGTCTGTCTACGGTTATACAGAATCTTCACAGGAAGCAGAAGCATTAAAGCAACAGACCTCCAGAAGACGGAGTGCACTTTGCCCTGTGGAGTTGCGCATGTTTGTGTTGGGACACAACACTCCGTGTTTTTGTGGACTCTTAGCTTTCTCTTCCTGTAGACTTGCGATGTCTTCTTACAACTTTGCTGAACTCTTCTGGTGTGTAGACGTGGCTTCTCTTCTGGTCTCAGTATGTTTTGTGGTCTTTTTGTTGTTGTTGTTGTAGTTTGGGTCATGTTATGCCTTAGAACATCAAATGCGAAAGCCAAGCCGTGTCTTATCAATTAAAGACAAATACTGTTAGTTTCTCCTTTGACAGTTTTATTTGGTGAGTAGGAAAAAGGTTAGAATGGACTTAATTTTGTAGAGATGTTTTAAACTGATCAAGGGAAAAGTAAAATCTGATATTTTCTCTCTTCCCACATGGTTAAGAATTTTGTGTCTCAAAAATTCATCACTTAGGCAGGCAGTGTCAAATTTAAATTATAAGGACAAGCTGGGCGGTGGTGGCACACGCCTTTAATCCCAGCACTCGGGAGGCAGAGGCAGGTGGATCTCTGTGAGTTCGAGGCCAGACTGATCTACACGAACTAGTTCCAGGACAGGCTCCAAACCTACAGAGAAACCAAGTCTCGAAAAACAAAACAAAACAAAAATCATAAGCACGAGAAGAAGGCATATTTTGACTCTAACTAAGGGCAATAATTAATTACATTGGTACTTTATATCCTTTTTCTATTCTGTCAAAAAAACAGAACATCATTTGATGGAATGATGGATTAAAATATGCAGATACTTTTTTCCCGTACTTCAGGATATCAGTCCAGCAATTCCCAACTTTCATAAGTTGTGTTCTTTTTAGAAATTGTGTCTCCCAAGTGTTTTATTGTATCATATCATGAGTTCTCTACTCCTTTGATAGGCTATATAATTTATTACTTTTTTCATTTTTCTTGTGACACAGGCCACAGAACTTTAAGATATTGACCATTACATCTTCCATAATTTGAACTTAAAATATGACAGGGAAAAGTGAAATAGTCATAACATCCATTTACATAATAAAGGATGTTCTGTATTTCAAAGCTTATCTTTTTCAATGAGCTTCTAGGTGAAGACATGGTCTCATAATTATCTCTATGTGGATTGTTTTTATGTAATAAAATGATTTTGTCTTTCATTATATTTAAGTAATAGACTTATTTGTTACTGATTATAATGAGCTACAAATTAATTCAGTGCAATTGCTCTAGCCCTCTACAAACTTGCACAGAGAGAGAGACAGACAGACAGGGGTCAGGGGAGAAACAGACAAAACTCTACTAAAGGTGTTTCTTTTTAATCACCACTAGCACCTCCCTAAGGAAAATCCCACACCCAAAGTTTGATATTACTTATCCTAGAAACTATGGAAACTAAAGTTGAAGTTATCAAACAACGTTCAGTGATCCCCACCTTTCCTGACAACAACACACTCTTTTTCCATTAGAAGCTAATTCAGGAAAAAGGACTCTCTTAGACTCTTTTCATCATCACTCTTTATGTTTGTAGAATCAGTTTTGACTCTAAGATACCCTGCATGAATCAGGTAGCTTGTATAAGACCTGCAACCTATGGCAAACTGGAAATATAGGGGAAAGTCCATAATTACAGCTTGTGTGTGTGTGTTTCAAGAAACAAACTTGACAATGAAACAGTTCTTATCCATACCAAAAAACCATAGAACTTATATGTGCCTTCAAATCCATCTATACTTTATACTTTCTATAAATCGCTAAAACATAATTGATTACCCAGATTAGTAGTAAACATTTACAAAGATTCCAATATTGTAGACCAGGTCACACCTTTCCTCTTTCAATGTATGTAAAACAAATAGATGGATGGAATAGATCTTGGCAAATACAAAAACAACATATTGAAGTTGAGCACAGTCACCTCCTTGGCACTACATATAAGACTATCTTTCCTATCCTTTTTCTATGCAACTACTTATGCTTTAGTGTAAACAAATATTATATGTGCATGTATGTGTGTGCATGCAATTGTGGTGCTAGGCAATGCTGTCTATTACTGTGCTACATCTAAGTCCACCTTTTAATGTTTTTTAATACTGAAATGCCAAGGTATGGATTGGGAAGCAACATAAGGAATTTCTGTCCTTTGAATGTTCTTAATCAATCTCTTTCATTTGTTAAGGCATCCAAATTTTATTTGTTTAAAGCACATATTAGTTATTGTTACTTTTCTATAACTAATAGCTATACTTCTTTATTAAAATTTTATTAGATATGTTTTCATACATTTTTGTGGCACAGTTACCTTCTTTGAACTAAAGCATGTCCCTTAATATTTTTTCATATGTACGGGGTGCATTTGCAGAAACCCTAATTTCTTGATTTGTGGTGTGTATATTTATTCTCATCTTATGCAATAATTTCAGAGTATATAATAGACTAAGTGGGTTTCTTTCTTTTATGGTTTATACTCATTTTTCTATTATCTCTTGGTTTTTGGTTTAAATTAGAAATTTTCGTTAATTTATTTTAATTCATCTGAAGCTAAAATATTTCTATTGTAGTTTTGAATGTAGCATTCTAATCTTTGATATTTGTTAATTCAGTGTCAGCTTTAGTCTGGGCTCACTTTTATTATCATGGGGTTTGGAACGCAATATTTAACATCTTTCTTAATTTTTGCAAAATTCTTTGCAAATATCCCTTCTAATAAGTGCTTCTTTTTTGTTCCCTATAGTTCATTCACACTGGGACTTTAATAGATGAATGTGGGAGATTCTCGATTTGTCTTACTTTTGCAAAACTAATATTCTAAAATATTCCATTTTTTTCTGAAATAATGAGTGAACTTTTAATGCTTCTTCCTATTATCAACATTTCTGTTCTCAATAACACCTGAGGTACTTTCATCAATATATTTCTGTTTTATTTTAATAGTTAATATATCACTCACACTCATTCTTAACCTTCAGATCAGGAAAGGACATAGAGTAGAGAACATGTTTTCTGTCTTATCCATGAATGTAGGGGATACTGAACTAAGAAGGTGCTGAAATCCTCTTGGATTTCCAAATCACAGTTGGATAACAGGTGCCAAGAAGATACACGTGACCTATCTTGGCTTGTGATGTAAATATAGAATAAAACTTTGTTCAGTGTATTTGCTGATATTCTAGGTTCATTAGTCAATGTAGCTTTCCTGTGCTACTGTACCATGTTGCCCATCTCCTGCTATATTCACTAATCTCTTAAAGGTGGTTCAAAGGTAATACCCTAACAAGGTTTTGTAAGATTGAAGATTATTCTCCGAACATGAAGACAATTTCTTCAGGAATTATAAGTCTATTTCCTTCCTAATTCTTAGACTTAAGAACTTCTCTAGTATCTATCAGTATACACATTCCTTATTTTGGCTACAGTTTGTAAAAGTGGTTCTGGGTTCTCATGTGGTGTACGTATGCTTGTAAAATGGAGTGGGTTGTTCGTAGTCTGCTCCTAATCTGATATCTGACTACCTGAAGGCCTTAGCAGCTCCCTCTGATGAATTTGGGTCATCACAAATTCTTTTTATTTTCTTTTATTTTGGCCAAGACAAGGTTTCTCTGTGTAACAGCACTGACTGTTCTGTAACTCCCTCTGTAGATGAGGCTGACCTTGAACTCACAAAGATTTGCCTAGCTCTACCTCCTAGAGTGCTGGGATTAAAGGCATGTGCCACCGCTGTTGGTGATCCACAAAGTCTAAAGTTTCACCATTAGCATTTTACATGTTTAAAAAAAATCTTCAGCCGTGTCTCCTCATTTCCTTCTACTTGCTGGTTTGTCTAGTCATGAATATATATCACCATCTTCCTTGGACATTTTAAATGGATGTTCTACCATTTTGAGTTCCAAGAAAAGCAGTTAGGAAAAGCTGCAGGCTCACAGGGATCTTCTCGTGTCCCTCTGCTAATGGGAGTATGTGCAAATGTTCCCCACTATGACTTCTGGAGTCATAAGAGACTTTATGAAGTTCTTGGTATTTGATATGCATTAGCCATCAATGGTTCATTTCACAAACTGACAACTTTTATGGTGCTTTTAAGAGATATTTTGGAAGCCATATTGGAAGCAATATACTAGACTGGAGAATCACAAACTTGAATAAAATATTGCCTTATTTTGGAAGTGTAAGTTTTTAAAGACATTGTTAATGTTAAATAAAATTGCTATCTTTGTTAATTATTATTTATTTAAAACATAAATGTATAAAGCTAAGTAAAATGTCTTCTGCATAAATCACAGGTATAGGTAAAAAATTTTAAAAAATCAAAATTGACTACAAATATAGTTGTAAAACTAAAAAGATTCAAAATAGCTCATTTATTTTAGCCATGAAAGATGGTATTGCTTTGCTGAACCAAACTAATGCTTAAAATATGAGCATAGTAATGGGTGTTGAGCTTTGTTATATAAGAGAGATGAAGAAAAAATAATGAATTTTAGAATTATGTGGCAAGAGTTTAATAAAGTAAATATGTGACAAGGTGTACAACAGCTTAGAAGGCATTGAAGAAGTGGAAGAATTGTAGGAGGAAAGACCATTATGTGAGGTGTAGAGGTGTATGAACTAATGATCAGAATTTAGAAAATATGGCTTTTGTTATATAACAGGAACAATTTAGCAAAGTATGAGTTTGTTTTAGGGATCTAATTAACTTACAAGAATTTTGCTTGGAGGAAATCAGCAGCATATCCTAACTCACATTTGGTGATGTAGCCAGAACCAAGAGGCCAAGGAAGCAATAGGTCATGAGTACAGAGCAAAGCGAGCAGGGCAGGGCTGTGTGGAAAGGGAATGGGCCATACTCACTTGGACTTTTGGGCTGAATACTCTGAGATATAGCATGTTATTATGATCCCCCACCTCCCTAAAATTTCAAATGGATACACAGACGTTTGCCTTTACTTTAGCATGAATGCATATTTACATTTAAAAATTCTTCTAACTCATTGTTAGTTCACAAAAGGGATAAATTGTTATTAGTTTAACAATCCTAAACATAAATAGAGCAAGAACTCTGAATATTTTAGTAATATTCAATTATGATGTAGCTGTTTAGCTTATTCTGAACATGGGTTTAGAAATTGTGAGCAGGATGACTTTAAAACATTTCTCAAATAGTAGAGCAAAAACAAGCAAAACGTAGCAGAACAATGAACCCTGCCAAGAACTTTGAACTAGACCAACAGATCTACACAAGGGCATGGATATTGTTTCACAGTACTGTGATAAACTGTTTCTTGCTTCAATATGTGAAATTCTTCGTGCTCCCAAGCTACCCGGGCAAAGCTGTTGGGGCAATATACCCAAGGATCCATTGTAATGCCATAATTCTCTTTATAAATATTCTTTAATGGTTGCTCCTAACAAAATTTAAGTATAAAAACCGAGCAGTGGTTGCACATGCCTTTAATCCCAGCACTTGGGAGGCAGAGGCAGGCGGGTCTCTGGAGTTCAAGGACAGCCTGGTCTACAGAGCTAGTTCCTGGACAGACTCCAAAGCTACACAGAGAAACCATCTTGAAAAACCAAAAAAACCCTAAAAAACAACAAAAAACCCCCCAAAAAACAAAAACAAAACAAAACAAAAAAACAAAAACAGATTTATGGATAAGGTCTGTAGTGGTTTGAATGAGAATGGTCCCAATAGGCTCCTATATTAGAACACTTGGTCCGTAATTGGTAAAACTATTTTGGAAAGATGAGATGATGCAGCCGTGTTGGAGGAGAGGTGTCACTTTGAAGTTTCATAAGCCATGTCCACATGCAAGCTCTCTCTCTCTCTGCCTCCTTCCTGGAAACAAAGACGTAAGCTCTTAGCTACTGGTCCAGTACTATGACTGCCTGCCTGATGCCATGCATTCCATCCTATATTGATCATGGACTCAGCCTGTGAAAATGTAAGCAAGCCCCCAGTCAAATGCTTCCTTTTATAAGTTTTCTTAGTTATGATGTCTCTTCAGAACAAACAAATAATAACTAAGACAAGGACTAAGCCTGGAGTTAAAGCCCTCACTTAGTTTTTCAGTTTTTATCATCTATTATCGTTTTTTGTAGATGCATGTGAACTGACGTGTCAAATGAGATGTGCTTTTAGACCGAGCATGCTGATGCCTTTCTACTTTCTTATCTCTTTTACTGTCTTTCTTTACACTGCATACACATCACCTCCAGACAGACTGACTTTTCTCCAATTTAAGGATTGTCAGGTCAGATTTAAACAAATCAGAGACCTATCCAGTATCGTTTCCAACTAATTTCAAGGATACCAGTTTTCAATAGATGCAGGCAAGGCGGAGAAAGGACTTCTCATGCTCTGCTTCTAGTAGGCTTGTTTCCTTTGTGTAAGTTGATAGTGAAGATCGAAAGTCACCTCAAATAGTTGAGAGCTAAAAAGGTTGTGGAGAGAAAGCAGATAACATTAAATTCAAATATGTGCCTGTGCAAGTAGTAAAAACCACACAGAGTTACAGAACATTTTAAATTATATGGAATTGTCTTCCTAAATTTACCTTTTCTTTTCTGAGTACCAATTCCTTCTTAGGGCTTATAGATGTAGCAATGAGCTTGACACTGTGAGATGGTCACTGAAAATGTCACTGTTTTCAGGGTAGTCCTAGATAGGGTCATCCACCATTGGAGTGTCAGGAGAAGCATGAGGGTATGTGATAGTGTAGCTTTACTGAGTGAGGTGAGGGCAGAGTTTTAAAAGGATGAGTGTTGGAGAAGCCGCTTGTTCATTTCCTGGCTGCCCAGACTCCCGAAATAACCACACAGAAACTGTATTAATTAAATCACTTCTTGGCCAATTTCTTAAGCATATTGCTAGCTAACTCTGACATCTAGAATTAACCCATCTCCATTATTTTATATTTTACCATGAGGCTCGTGGTCTACCAGCAAGGTCTCAGCATGTCTATCTCTGGTGGCGACTCCATGGCTTCTCTCTGACTCTACCTCCTTTCTCCCAAGATTCAGCTTAGTTTCCCCTGCCTAACTAAGCTTTACCTTGCTATAGGCCAAGCCATTCTTTTAATCATTAACCAATAAAAGCATCACATAGACAGAAGACACCAGATGATGCTAGCCCAACTGGCAGGGTTTTCACACTCCTCCCCATGCTTAATATATGCTTTTATTTTCTGAATGTGAACATGTTTGGCAATAGCTTAAACTGTTATTCTTCTGAAGAATATCTGCATATGTCCAGAAACTAGACTATTAGTCTAAAATGATAGAGAGTGAGTTCTATGATTAGGTTGAGGAGAAATTGGGGAATAAGGATCTTTACAAAAATCACTTAAATTGTCCATTAAGATACAATTATTAAATTAATACAATTTATATATCTACATTCTGCACCTGGTAAAAATGCAGTTTTTCTTTCTATTTTTCTCCCAAAACTTAAAAAGCCAATAGAAACACATGCTTGAAGATTTTCTTACTTGAATAACTGAGTTTTCTTGTCTGTTTTAAATGGTAAGTTTCTTAGAAGCTGTGCTACTATTATAATAGTAAATAAAAATGTGCCGTAGACTTAGCCATATTTCTTATATAAGTTTCTATGGAGTCTAAGCATGGGTAAACTACAGCAATTTAAGTTCTCATAAGATTACAGTTGAAGTGTGAATGGGGATGGTTCCTCAGCAAAGTCTTGGTTGGAAAACATTCTGTTTTCATACCTCCCACACTGCTTTCCAAAGAAGTAGGAATCTATCACTTTCATGGCAGGGAGCATGGCTGCATGAGGGAGCATGGAGCTGGAGTTTTTATCTGAGACTTCATATCCCAACCCACAGACAGGAAGCTAAGAGAACATTCTAGGGATGGCCAGAGGTTTTTGAAACCTTAAGCCCACCCCAGTGACACACTTCTTCCAACAAGACCATACTTCATAATCCTCCCAAGACAGCCATTAAATATGATCCAAGTTTTCAATGCCTTAGACTTATGAGGGACATCTCATTCAAACCACCACAAATGGAAAAAGGAGAATGTTAAGTGTAGTATTATCCAACACATTGTATACATGCAATGAAATCCTTGCTGAAATTCGCATGACATCTTCATGAAAATAAAAATAATTTAGAAATGCATGTGAAACTATGAATGACACTGAATCTCAAAGCAATCTTGAAAAGGAAAACAAAGTTAGAGTCATCTTATCTCTTGATTTAAAATTATACCGACACACATTTGGCCCTCCACATTTGTGAGTTTTATATTGAAAGATTTAACCAACAATGGTTTTAAAATACCTATGAAAAAAGCATCAGCACTGAACGTGTGTACAGATTTGTTTCCATGACTCTCTAATAAATGCTGTATAAAAATGATTTTTTTACATTGTCTCAGGCACTATAAATAATTTAGGGATGATTAAGAGTGTTACATAGCCAAGTGGTGGTGGTGCAGGCCTTTAATTTCAGCACTCACTAAACAGGCAGGTGCATCCTTGAGTTGGCCTAGGATGCATAAGGAAGGTAGTTGAGCAAGCCTGGGAGAAATAAGCCTATCCGCAGCACTTGTCCAAGGCCTCTCTTCATTTCTTGCCTTGAGTTTCTACCTTGGCTTCTCTGGATGATAAACTGTAAACTTTAAGTCAAATAAATCCCTTGGTTACTACAGAATCAATGCTGTAACACTCGGCCCAATGCCTTAAGTTTCTGAGACCTCACTCATAAGTTTCAAAACTCTAAGTCCTAAGACTTGGTATTGTTTAAGAGCAGAAGGTGGATGTCTTAGTCCCAAGAGAATGGTTAGCTTTTCCTCTGTCTTTTATTTTCTACTCTGACCCTCAATGTGTTAGATGACCTTTGTGGCAAGAACCCAACTCAAATGCCAATTTCTTCTAAAAACACCCTTGCCAACATATGCAGAACAAATTTGGTTTTGTTGGGTTTTTTGTTTTGTTTTGTTTAGTTACCTGAAATTACCTTGATCTTGTCAGGTTGGTATTTGAATTAACCATCTCACTGGTAATCCTCTTCAAGGATATAACTTTATCATATAAAAGATAATGAGCCCTGACACATCACACAAATGCTTCTATTAAGCTCAAATAGTCATATACAACATCCACCAGCTAAATACTCTTCTGTTTCACATCTTTTTAAAAAAATTTTTCACATAAAATCTTGAATTCATTTTCTACTCATCCACCTATCACTCATGTTTCTCATCTCACTGAATGACATCATCTCTTCTCCTATATATGTCATGGCTGAACCCTTCTCCAGCATATTTTCCATATCTTCTATTAGATTTTATTTTAATCTTAGTAATATTCACGAAGCTGATCCACTTCACTTTATTCCATATCTTCGTTGGTGCTACCTTATTACTACCTACAATTCATCATTCATTTAATTTGCAAGTTCAGTCTTTATTCTGTATCACATGAAACCAACATTTGACATTCAACATGGGAGCCTGTTTTACAGGAATAGTTTTGAAATTCTTGAGCCTTTTAGGCTGTAAAGCATGGTCTGTTATGATTTATTTCCAAATAATAAGCAGTTTGAAAAAAAATTCCCCCTTGCTTGGTAGATGCAATATGTATTTTAGTAATTTACAATGGAAATCTTTTGGTTTTCAGAGATGTATAGCAAGTGAGTGACTTATGCTTTGCAAAGAATTTATAATTTATTCTTTACATTTGGAATATAGCCTAAGGAAATTCCCTTAACCTCTCTTCTGGTTTCTCATTTCAAAAGGAATGGTTATGTAGGAGGCTACAGGAAGTTATTTGGTTGCTATGAACCAAGACTTCTGTGAATGAAAGTTAAAATGCACATTTCTTGTTTATTCATTTAAGTCTTTAGTATAAATTAAGTGACCTAAATATAATGGGTTATGATTACTAACGCATATATAAGTACATTTAAATATCACTTTTTTTCTTTTATGAATCAAAGGAAAACCAAAGCAAGAGGCTAAGGCTAAAACATTTGACCTTGGTCAGGACCACGAAACAACTGCGAACAGACTATACATATTTTGTCTGTGGCTTAAATCAAAGAGTATTGGGATATGCTGCTTCTTCAAGGTAGGGTTTTAAAAAATTAGAACACCAGCCTGAGGGAAGGTTCAACATCCCAAAGGAAAAGAGGGAAACTTCTGGCTTTAATCCAAGAAGGAAGAAAAGAAGCAGGATACCTGATTCTCTGGAGTAGATGTTTGCAACATCTGCTTTTGCACTTATAGCTTGGGTAGTGTCCAGTACTTGATGTCTTAAGAGGAAAAAACACAACTTTAATATTTTAATTTGCTAAATCATTAAAATCTGGAAACTATCCTCCCTAGTACCTTTAACTTTGGCACCATTTCCCCCCTTTGAAACTTGGTCTTTTCAATTTTATTAAGTCAAGCCGGGTTTGAAAAATAACAAAAATATTTCTTCTGCCACAGGTATATGATACATGAGAATCGAAAGCTTGCGAAATCTCAGTTCTGATTGCATGTGCCAAGAGGACCTAGACAAGAAGAAGTAATCTCCCATCTTCCACAGGTTCTGAGTTGCACTAATAGAATATACACTCTTGGGAGCGGGCTGACTTTCTAAATGATGCATTTCTTTTTCAATGCCAAAATTCAAATCTACAGTAGGTTGACTTTTGTTAGATGTTTTAGTTTTATTCTCTGTCAAGAAACGTCATGTGATGGACATGATAAATCAAGAATAGAACAAAAGAATTACGTCGAAAACTTTCATTTACGATGCTCCACTCTCACAGTGGGTACTGGGGAATTTGGCACCATGAGAACTAACTAGTTACAGACAGAGAAAGTTGCCCTCAGTTAGTGCTTGCTTAGAGTTACAAAGGGTAGGTTTTGTTTCTGGGTTGGTAGTTTGGGTCAAGGTGTTCTTTACATCCTTCTCCAATCAGGATGAAAATGCAGATTCCATGGTCCATAACAGGATGTTTACTAGTGTCGTCCTTCATACACTTTGGGGAATTTTATGGGATCCTAACTCCTCTATACTGAAGGAGACTAAAGTCATTACGTAATTATACTTTGAACCTAACATGTTCTACAAAGTGCATATGCTGCGTCTTGTGGAAACTTCAGGAGGTGAAGCCTAATTAGAAGAGTTGGGTCGTTGGTAGCACACCCCTGAGCGCCATAACGTTCCTGCTGCTTCTCTTGCTCCCTCTGCTTCATTCCCACCGCCACGTTAGCACGTGTGCTGCATCACACTGTCAGATCGGCTCTATCCAGAAACAACAGAGCCGGCAGACTATAGGCCAAAATCTTTGAAACGGTGAATTAAAGCAAATCTTTCTTCTTTTTCGTTGTTGGTCTAACAGTGATGGACAGTGGATTAACTCACAAATCAGACTTCTTCAATTGTAACTCCAGACTTTAGCTTCAGTAATGTCTTTGCTATTTCTTCATTACTAAGTTGTCCATGCTGCTACTAGCACCAGCCGTCATTTCCTAGTCAGTGATCTCTCCATTTGTTGGATACCATAGTTTCCTCTCAGTTTGAGTTTTCTTCAGAATCTCCGTTGAGGAAAAATGAGCAAAAACAGTACAGAATAGCTTCTCAGCAAGCATATTTCCTTGTGAACATTTTTATTATTTACTCAAAGTAAGTTCTTTCAATAAAGAGTAGTATTTGGGATGGGAAGGATATGTATAAATTTAGATTTCTGCACTTTAGAAAGGCAGTTATAAAAACCTATGCATCCAACTTTTTTGAGGACACAGGCAGGGTAACACTAGATGTGAACTCACTATGTGGTGAGTGTGAGAATCTTTGCAGAGAGCTCACTGCCCTAAATCACCATCTTTTCTAAGTCATGTTCCTTCTGCCTGTATTGATACTAATTACACATTAAAGCCTTAAGGCCATAGACTGTGAGACACCAATATTGAAGTAGGGTATGATTTTTAAGAAAATGAACCGTAAGTTTGAAGCTAGCAAATACTATAAGCCTACCAACCAACCAACCAACCAACCAACCAACCAACAAACAAGCAAAAAACAGGAGGAAAGTCATTTTAATGTGAGTGTGGAGTGCTTGCCCAACATCTGAAAATCTCTGGGTTCAAAGAGTAATACAATTTTAAAAAGAAAGAAAGAAATTTTTTAAAAAAATAACAAATTAGAGGCTTTCCACTTTTCAAAAATGGTTACCCACATTTTTCCTGCATAAATACAAAGGTACCAGCTTGTCCTAAGGCTTCAAGCCATTGGTTCCTGGCCTCTGTTTTTACAGACCATAACTTGAAAAGGAAAATTGACAGAAAAACCATTCAAAGCCAAAGATTTGATTTGCCCCATGGGAAAACATTGCATTTTCTGGGGTTTCTCCTATAACGGGGAAGAAAGAGAACCCCAAGGAAAAACATCCAGCAAAAGCTTTTTGTAAGAAGTGCTATGAAAAGAGCAAACCCTGAGAATTATGTTTAATAACAGCAATGATGGGTTTCCTGGCAGTCTGTACCAAGCAGTTAAAGACCAACCGGCATGTTACAGAGGCTGCATTAGTAAAAATGGTCTGCTGCAGCCTAATAGCATGCCAGGAGACATATTCTCCCAAATAGAAAATCCTAAGATAGGAATGATTCTAGATCTGAGAAATATACTACAGCCATCACATTCATTTTTACTGAGAGATTCTAGCTCGACTCAAAGCCGGGTCTGAAAAATGGAAGAATAATACTCTGAGCCACCAAGTTAGTGCCCCACAGAATATTTTAAAATTATTTAACACACGTCAACTCAGTGTCAACAGCTCATCACTGATAAACTATCTAATTAACAGAACCCTTCATAGTATTTGATAACTGAGTCTTGGCTCCGTTTTTATGCCAGAAGGGCAATCCTTGATAAGCAGGAATTATAAAAGCAGATTTTAAAAGGCATTAATTCAGAAATAGAATCAAATTTATTTCCAGTTAACCCCCTCTTGGTATTTAAACTTATTTAAATAGCACTTTGTGGAAAGCTACCACCTGAGAGCTTGCCCTTGACCAGCGTCACCCTTTGTCTGGACAGCCAGTTTCTGTTTTATTCCTTTGTTGTGGACCAGCCTCTTCCACGCTCAGAGTAATTGATATGGGCCCTGGGCGAGGGACAGATGAGTTTATCCTGTCATTGAATCCCTTCACAAGATGCTTTAATTATTAGGGTTAATTCCAGGATTTGTACTCAGCGCTCCACTTAGGAAGCCCCATTGTTTTCTCTTTCCAGTTCCACATTGGCAATACATTCAATGGCAGATCTAATAAAGAATTAGCAATTATTAATTATTTGGATTTCTGCAGACATGGAAAAGGGACTGCAAGAGAAAGCCACAATAAGGGTTGCATTTTGAATGGAATTTTCTCACAAGCAACTGAGCTATTTCAAGAGTTTCAGAACAAATTAAGAACCTGAAAAATCTACATAAAGACTCATTTATGACCCCTTGACTCTATGCCACCAATTAATAATCTATTTTGCAAATAAATAGAAATTCTGATTTTGAGTGTGGATAATTGTGGATAAAGTCAGAACATCTTATTAAAGATGGTCTCTCCATGTTTATATAAGATGTCAATAAGAAGAGACAAAAATGATGATTGTTGTAGTTAGATAAATCGGGTTTCCAAAATTGCAAACTACAGACTTGGTGTTTGTGAAGTCTTTCCCAGCCAGGACTCTACATTCATGCAGCTTAAGGACTACACATTTATTTTTCACCTTGTTGAGTCTCAGTCTTCATAACTACTGGACAGGCAGTAATAGGCATATTTTAAGAGTTTGTTTACTTTTCAGAATAAAAATGCTACTCTATTTTGGTGTTGGTATATTAGTGCATAAATATCTACATTATATATAAATGTTGAGTATAATTATCTTTGGGCCATAACTATGAAAGCTTATGTTTAAAAGCTCTTCTTTTGAAGATAAGCTAGAGCCACTGTTGCAACCATAAAAATAACTCTTGTCTATTAACTCTCTGTTTGTAGTTATTTCTTCATACATACTAATTCTAGTTTTCAGTATTCAATTATTATTGAAATACACAACATATACAATTCCCCTATGACAATGGTTTCATGGAATGTTATCATTCTGATTCTTACTTAATGTGTGAATAGGATTCTTCAACCTAGAGAAGGACATGTTTTGGGGATATGGTCAGACACATGAATTTCAATAATCTAGTTTGCTACTCTTAGGTTTGTAAATACTCTGTCAAAAAGAAGACCATGGTGCTATAGTTTTTCAACACTGAACGACTTTGCAAAGGAACAAAGGAAATGATTTGATTTTGTCTGGGAATTTATTTAACATCCTACCTGAGAACAGGCATTTTCTTGACAAGTGGACATTGAAGTGATTATTTTCGGCATTGCAGTATCCACCCAAGGGTCATTCTTCAGAAGAACAACTTCAGTTTTGAGAGTTATCTTCTTGTGCTTTGGGTCCTTGTTTTAGAAGCTAAGTTGTAACAAATGGGGCACATTTTCAGGGTCTTCCTTGGAGACATGCTATGAATAGTTAGTTATTCAGCTTTTATTTTTCTTTCTTCTTAGTGACATGTTTTGAGCTTATCATTGCATGGGGATAAGTTGTGTCCACACAAGCGAATATTGAATCTCTGCTTAATCTTCTGTCTGTTGGTTTTATGCACTGATTTACTGGAGAAAATATTTGTTTTTCCTTTCTGGCCCTGGTTGCATTTTTAATCCTAGTAGATAGCCACTAATATGGGACAATGGCATCTCTGTGTTCTTTTGAGGACTCAAGATGGTGATTCTTACTCGTTCCAGTTTAGAATGTCATGTGAATTTCTTCCCTAGATATTCAGTTTTATAAGTCTGAAATGAGGTACAGTTTGTCCACTTCTTAATAGTGTCTTCTGAAGAAAAGAAACTAACAAAATATAAGTCATGAACTTTTGTATAATCAGGAACTTTTGAGTCTTGTTTAGAGAAGATTGTCTGACATAGAGTGAATACAACAATCTATTGTACCTTCTTCAAGAAACTTCAAGGGCGGTTAAGCATGAGTCTCTCTTTTATTCCTAGTTAATTCTATCTGTACAGAGAATACTCTTGTGTTCTGTATCTGGTAAAATTTGGTTAACAACTGGAACACTTGTTCAGCTTCCATGCTAAGTTGCCTTGACATTTTTATCAATTATCAATAGGTCACTTTTTATCAATTATAAATGTGTGAATACATTTCTGAACTTCTTCTGGTCTACTTACTTTACATAAATATCCTAATTCACTAAATCATAAAATCTTTTTAGAAGTCTTACAATCACATAGCATAGGTTTTCCAAACTTTATTCAGTTGAGAAAATATTTTGGGTATTTTAGATTCTATGTCCATATGCAGGTTATAATAGATTTTTCAATTAATTAAAAATAGTTTTTGCTGTTGTTATTGAACAACTAATCTACTTTCTCTCATTTTATGTTATCAGCTGTAGAAATTTTTGTATATTGAATGAGGTTATACTGTGTGTTTAGAGTAGTATGAACTGAAGAGATAACTGATTCTTATGATGGTTGAAGCTAGAATATGAGTATTTATTTGATACTTTAATTTTTAAATACTATTTTAAATATAATACGCATAAATATATTAAATCTAAAACCCTTAAAATAGCTTTGTTAAATATATCCCGAATTTTTTATGCTTTCAATGTTATTTTATTTGAGGTAGTCTGTTTAGCCCTTGTCTGCCAGTTTTGCTTTCTGACTGACAAAGGGTATCACAGAATCCCTCTAAAGTTTGTGCTTGACATTTGGGGACTTTGTATTGCTCTCACATATCTATTCTCTACATGTTTCTCACAGTGAGAAATTTCAGAAATGGGCCCCAAATCTAACTTATGTCTCAATCTTGCCTGATGAGTGTTGTCTGACGATAACTCTGTTTACTAGGGTTGATGTGTAGTGCATTTTTACTGCAACCCAAGGTCTGCAAGATTTTTACATTTTTCTATGTGTATGTGTGTTTGTGTATGTGTGTGTGTTTGTGTATGTGTGTGTGTTAACATCATAACAGTATTATTGCTGAGTTAGAAAGAATTCTCTTCTGGGGCTAGGGACATGTCTTAGTCAACAAAGTGCTTGCAGTGGAACACAAGAACCTGAGTTTGGGTTTTCAGATCTCAGTACTGGAACAAACAGTAAGATCCAGGAGCTTGCCCATCTAACCCATGTGTGAGCTAAAGGATTAGTGAGAGACACTGATTCAAAATACGATGACAAATGGTAAAGGAGTACCCTACCTTCTACTCTGGCCATTGCAAACATGTGTATACTCAGCCAGATGCACGTGAGAGTACATGCACATGTGTGCACACATAGATACACATACTATATATATGCAAATACACACATATAGATAAATAAAATATATATCCATATGTATGCATTTGAATATATATATTCACCTTCCTTCTGTCTTTTGTATAAATTTATACAAAATTGATTTTATTTCTTCTTATCTGTTTGGTAAAATTCATTATAAAACCACATGTGCCTGATGTTTTATTTATATCATGACTCTTTTAAACTACAAATTAATTTCACTAATGTCAGAACATTCAGCCACTCATCTTAATCATTTTTATTTTAAGTTAAATCACTAAATGCAAGTTCACATATTACACTTGTTATCAACATTTTGGCATATTGCTCTCTAAGTGTTTTCTTTGTTTTTGAATGCTTATAGAAATAGTAATGATATCTTTCATTCATGATGCTAGATACTTAATTTTTACCTTCTTACTAGTCTTCTTATTTGAGATTAATTAATTAATTATGATACTGGGAGTCAATCTGAAGTCCTTGCTTATGTGTTTAGTGCTTGGCCAGTACCCTATCTCTCAGGTAGGTCCTGAGTCCAGGAAGCATCTTTCAATATTCTTTTCATTCTCTGCTGGATTTTATTGTTTGTTTTATTGGTTTCTCCATTATTTATGTATTGGTTTTAAATGCTTATTATGCCATTTCTTCTGCCTATTTCAACTTACTATATTCTTCCTTTTGTAGAAAGTTAGAGAAACAGCTTGAGTTATTCCTAATGTCCATTTTAAATGTCCCCTTTCCCCTCTGTGTTGTTTATCCCACATTTTATAGATATTTGCATGCTTCCATGTTTGTGTACCTGAAAATTTTGTGACCCCTTCATTTTCTACCATTATTGTACAGTATACATTATGCATTTTCAGTATATCACATTCTAGCCCAAAATACTCCATAATTTCACATATAACTGTGTTTTCAGTTTGTTCCTCCAAGGCTTCTAACTGTATTTGTAATAAATTTTACTTCTAAAACCATAAGCTATATAATCTGTTCGTTTTAAGGAGATGAAAGTGAAAAATGTGCTTTCACATTTTTTGACGTCCTATGCTTTTACGATTGTAGTTTCTGTAGGTCTGTTTTTACTTTCTTTTTGCATTAAAGATTGATTTCCTATCATCTTTATTATAGGCTTTGTCTCACAAAGGTGAAATTCTTTTTATTATGTAAGTCTGAATAAGTCTTTATTTCACTTTCCTTTTATAAGAGATATCTTTGCTGGGTATAAAATTTGTGGTTACCCATTTTCTTTTAGCATTTTAAAAGTGCTTTTAGCTGTTTTCTCCTTTTATTAGTTATACAAAGTCTACTGTTCTCTTTTTATATTTGTGCACAATTTATCTTCTTTACCCTGTGTATCTTTAAGATCCCCCAGATTATATTGTTTGTTATCATATGCCTCTGCCTAGTTATTTTTTCTGCCTCAGTTTTTTAAACTTCTTTTTTGATTTATGTCTTTTATTAAATTTTATTTTTTTCACTCACTATGATAATATATGATTTACTTCCCCTTACTTTTAAGGTATTTCAGTTATCCTATTAGTAGATTCCTTGATATTGTCCCACAATATACTGATGAATTGCATCTGTTTTATTTTCAGTTTACTTCTCTGTGTTTTAGTTCACATAATGCTGTTTTTTTTCAAATTCACTAATCTTTTCTTAATTTCATTTGCCATAATTTTATTTCATATATATTATTTTTCTTCCTTATAAATTATTCTCATATTATCTCCCTTATTTTTCTACTGTGTCCATATCCTTTAGCATGGATGACACTTATGTTTTTGCCTTATAATCCTTTTAAACTAATTCTTTATTTGTATCATTTAAACTCTCTTTTATAATTTATTTTCTATCTTGATATTTGTATGATTCTTTGTATGCTTGGTAATTTTTGATTAGATATCGGCATGAATGAATTTTATATTATTTTTGACTTTTAAAAAATGTTATAATTTTATCATCATCATAATTATTTATTTGCAGATCTGGGAGTATAACCCATGGTTTTGCACCTTCTGGGAAAGTGTTGTAAAAAGTGTACCATATCCCAAACCCACTTTGTGCATTGCTAAGAAGTCCTTCCTTAGCAGGCAGGGAGATGTTTCAGTGGATAAAATGTTCGTTGTATATATCTGTAAAAAGCCAGGCATAATTGTCCATGTCCAGAAGTCTCCAGAAATGGGGAAATAGGTTCATGGGACTTAATGGCCTAGCTAAATTGGCAAGTCACATGTACGAGTGAGAGATTCTGTATCAAAACAAAACAAAAAAGCAAGCAAGCAAACAAAAACAGTTTGGATAGATTCTGAAGATTGACACTTGAGGTTGATCTTTTGTCTCAACACACAGGTTACCCCATATATACAAACACTCATATACACACTTTCACACATCACACTGTAGGAGTTATTCCCTTAAAATATTTGAGAGTTTTATCTAGGATCCTGTTAAATTACTTTACTCCATTTTATCTTGCTGTTTCATTTCAGGCTTTGTTAGAAATCATCTAGCTATCTTTTACTCTGGTACAATTTGCTGAGATTATAGAGGTAATACAGTTGTGAAGCAATATAATTTTATTCCATTATCTATGTGTCAAGAGTCTTTCCTGTTGGAAAGAGTAAAGCCTATTTATGGACCAGTAGAATCTTCCAGGAGTGATCTGCCTCTGCTCTTCCAGGGTCCTACTGGTTTCACTCTGGTATAGGCCAGTTCACAATCAAGGAATCAAGGGGATGTTTCTGTCGTTCTCCTGCACTCTTCATTTTTAGAAGCAAAGCTTTGTCTTCTCTGGTACTCTGCTTTCAAAGTTCTAGCTGTCTTGACCTCTCTCATGGATCCTCCATTTTTAAACTCATCAAAACCTCAGTCTTTGTTGAGTTCTTCTCCCTGTGCTATGACCCGGAAAATGTCTAAGCAGTGAAGATAACGGGTCTGCTGCACCAAAGATTCTGCTTCTTTCCCTTGGGCATTATTTTTGTCCAGTGTTTCCTGTGTCCAATTCCTAGTTCATTTCTTCTGGTTTTCTAGTGCTTATGGAAGCAGATTATTAAGCCTGCTACTTAATCATGGCAGGAGTTTGTATTTTTAAACTAAATTAATAAGGACTATGGTATTTACGGTAAAGATAGCAAGACATATCACAAACTCAAAAACAGGGATACATAACCTGAAGAATAAGAAATTCATGTCATTCAACTACTCAGTAAATACTTTTTTATTTCCTATCATTTTGTTTATTTTTCAGTATTTACAAATGTTTTTTTCTTCTGTGTGTCCACTTCCAAACTGCCATGTTTAATCACTTGGACAAACTAATTCTTTGTATATTTTTCCTTACAGCAAACTCACTTGCAAACAATTAGAGACTATTAAACATTATGAAACAAAGTTTTAACAAAAATCTTTAATTAATATTTGTATTATAATTTAATCTTGATGAAATCAGATATTCTTATGTAGATAAGAATATTAAATACTATTTCTGTATTTACCATGGCAATTTAGTTAATATTAAAACATTTCCTCTTTATTTTATCACTATTGCAGAGTCAGTGGATGACTCACCTTTAAGAACAGTTGATACAGATTTGTAGATCCTATTCACAATGATATCTCTCTTTGTTCTTGAGTGATTACACCTAGTTTTGGATCCATACATGTCTAAAGATAACATAAATTTCCTGCCACTGCATGTTACTTTATATTCATCTTTACTCAATTTTACGTCTCATTCACTGCCCAATTATATTGCATAGCATTATCAAGATTTGTCTGGAAGCCATTATTTTTTTTTCAACATTGTCTCTACTGAATTGTTTGGTTCTTTCAATAATTTCCACATGTGAATAGTTAGTTAAACACATAGCATATGAATTGCTCTTTCTGGAAATCATTTCATCATCCAACACCTAACACTAACTACTTTAAACCATAGGCTAAACATTATTATCTATCTTTAATGTATTAAAACATAGAAGTTTGCAACTTATATCTTCTTGGGAGGGTGTAGTTTAATACAGTAGTAAGACCATTGACACACAGTCTTGGGATTAAGGTAAATGAGAAGTTTTCCAAGAAGCAGTCGCATTTCAACATTAATTGAACAAATGTACTAATAAATATTTATTTATAATTTGTAATAAAGGTTATCTTCATTTCTAAAGTGACTATATATTTCTTTGAATTAGGAAGAAATCAATAATTTATAAATATTCTACAGTAAAGTATTAATTTATATGTACTTACATACTCTGGTTATCTTCGCTAATGTTTCTCCACTTGCAAAATAAAACTAGATGCTTTTTATTTTAACAATAATTTGTGAATTCTCTTTAATCAAAGACTGAATTTATTTTAGTCTTATGTGTGCTCTTTTCTAAAAAGTAAAATTCTTCTATAAATGAAAATTACACTGAAAAAATGATTCATCAACATTGAAAGTATAATTTATGTTAGGAAAAATGGATAAATTAGATCTTATAAAAATGTAAAACCTTTGTTATCTCAAGGACTAACTTGAAATAAAAGTGTGAGTTCTCAAGTTGGAGGAAAATACTTAAAAGCCACATATTTGACAAAGAATTTGCGCATAGAATCCAGCAAGGATTCTTCAAATCCAACTGTAAAAGACAAAATGATCTAATTGAAAATGGTGGAAATTATAAACAAAAATCAAAACAACACAAGCAGACATTTTACCATACCACAAGTGCATGCACATAAGAAGTTTCTCAGCACCATTAACTGTCAGGGAAGGACAAGCTACAACAGTGATCTTCCATTTATCCCTATCAGACTGTTTAATTGGGGGCTGGACACATGGCTTAGCAGCTAAGGGCACTGATTGCTCTTTCAGAAGACCTTAGTTCAATTTCCAGCACCCACATGATGACTCGCAATCTTCTGTAACTCCAATTCCAGGGCTTTGATGCCTTCTTCTAGCTTCTGTAGACTGTAAGCTCTTGGTGCATAGACATACATGCAGGCAAAACATCTGTGCACATAAAATAGAATCTCTTAAAACTAAAAGCTTAGCTAATCCAAAATTTGCAGTCATACCAAGTCCCGATGATGGAGTGGAAAACTCGCTAACTTGAATATTGCTGATGTCAATGTAGAATGATAGAGCATTTGTTTCCTGACAAAGCTAAGCATGTGCTTACCACATGACCCAGAAAGTACACTTTTGGCCAATTGCACAGGCAAAGATGTGTTTCCATTTTGAACAGGTTTGTCTTTTTTGCCCTGATTCAGGCGAAGACCAAATGTTTCTCAGTGGATAAGTGAGGAAGCAGGCAGTAGCTTTCAGGGTGCTTGCGCTAAGTAAACACGTCCCCTCACAAGGCTCTATCACATGATCGTCTACATAAAAGCCTTGAAGTGATGCGAAGGTAGCAATGAAAGGAAGACTCGAGTTTTGAAGGGATCCAGTGGAGGAGCTGGAGGCATTGTTGCTGTTGCTCTGTCAAGCAGCCCTGGAGTCCTTCTCTTCTACCTGTTTCCTACCGTTCCATTTGAGATGGTCACGTAACTGTACCCAAGGACTAAAGTTACATGGAATTATATACTTCTACAAACATAACTGAATAAATGTAAAACTAATAGAATAAGAACAAGATCTGTGGATTGTATTAGTGTCATCTTCCTAGTGGTAATAAGGTATTAAGTACAATGTTGATTATAGAATATATTTATGTAAGATATCATCATTGAAGATGTATGCTGGTGGTTACATTAAAACTATCATTTTTTCAAAATAGTGGCAAATTTTCGAAGTGATTCCTTATTGCAGTAATGAATTGTCTGCTAGAGTCTGTATTCACCACTTCTGTGAACACTCACGCAAGATTTGTATCAGGTTGATTGCCTCAAGTATGAAAGAGATGGAGACTCTACTAGAAGGAGTAATTTATCCTGAATCCTGAAGGGAAGGCAAAGATTAGGGTCGTAGAGTCCTGTTTACCTGGAGGGCGTGGTTAAGTGGGAGCTTTCCTGTCATGGTCCAGGTGTGCGGAAACCACTGAGAGAGATTTACGGGTAAGCTAAGTTTCTGGAAGCAAACCCAGGGATGGAATTTAGGGGGTTTTCTGGAGTACATCCTTTATGAAAAGAGATGAGTTCCTGAACAGAATGGAACTTTGAGAGTTTACTCCTTCTCAGTGTCTCCAGTGCTGTCCTCAGTGGCCTTCCTCATGGCTTCCTATTACTGAGGTAGGTCCCTAAAACACTCACCACTGATGACTGTCTGCTGGCTTCATGACCCACACCAGCTGGGCAGCAGGTCTTGCCTGGTAGGTGGTTAGAGAACATGCATTTCTGTGCTGGCAAACATGGGTCCAGATCAGACTGGGTTAATATTGGACCCAAGCAAATAATAAGAAAATGGAATTTGGAGGAAGCCTGACATCAAATATGCAGGTCTCTTTAACAAAAACAATCCCAGAAAACCTTTATTTAAGAATAGGAGGACAGCTAGTAGGCACTGGCTCTGAACTACATACAGGTCAATGAAGACAAGCAATTAGTCTTGCATGCACTGTGAACTTTTCAGGTCTCACCCTCACTTTCTTAGTAACTCATTCTAGATAGTCGTATCAGTATTACAATATTCCAATGTTTGAATTACTAAGCAATATCAGTTAAACTGATGTGATGCAAAGGCTCATATTATAAGGAACATCTTGGCCTTGCTGCGAACAGTCTCGATCTATTTGCTCTCTGCTCCACAGGGCAGCCTGCTACTTGCTTGTCAGTTGTGAAAATGTTGACAAAGTCTCACTTACTGAACTGATTTCACCCTCCATTTGAGTAATGTGATATTTTGCAGATATGGGAAGCTGTTTATCCTCCACTTCAGCTCTCCCAGTGCATTCATAAGGAGATGGTTAGAATTGGCACGCAACACAGGAAAGCTCTTCAAAGCAGCGTGTTAACACTTCCTTATTCCTGCTGTGTGGAACCTGAAAAAGCTATTGTTACATTTCTTACAGAGTTCCCCCATGCCTCTTATAAATAAGCCATATTTAGTTTTAAACAAATTTCCTGAAGTAAACAGTATATATGCCTGATTTTCATCTCTCTTGGTGAGCTTCCAAAAAACTTGGAAGTGAATTAGTGTGCAATTTGCATCCAAATCTTAGCCAAGGGGATGTGGTTTATTATAATACATGGTCCTCTTAATTATTGAACCGCCCAAGAAAATTCGGCCCAGTGTGCATCTGTTCTTGCTTGACCACATTGCCAAACATAATTTGGCAAGCACAGAAGTGTACATTGAACAGACCTACAGTCTAATTTGCATTAGAGTTTGTGGTAATTATATGAAAGCTCTAACTGAACTAGCTTGTCCTCTTTTTAGATCAGTTCATTTCCAAAAAATAAACAAGCTGCAAGCCCCCAAAGAATTCCCCTTTTTATGTGTCTTTGAGGTTTCTCAATATGATTTAATCATTGCCCAAGTGTTAGTTCTGCTTTCATGTGAAGAAAAACCTCTTTCCCACATCTCATGTGAACTTTATTATCCTTGGTATCACTTTGTACATTGAAGTTGCATGCTTCAGTATGTAGCTGATGTCATTGTTCAAAAGAGAGACCTGGACTGCTCACCAGACAGCACTCTTAGAGAGCTTGTATTCAGCAGTCAATAAATAGATTCCTTCTCTATATTTTTGAGGGATAATAAGGTGTCACACTGAGAGCTCCAAGCCAGAAATCACAAAAAATCCACTGAACTTATATCTTCATAGGACAAGCTTGAATAATACACTAATTTTTTTGTTGAGTTTTAGGTTCTCTATCTATAAAATGTAGTTAATGTTGTCTTTTGACATTCTACCTTAAGTACTTTTTATGAGTACTAGTTGGAAAAAGAAACAATAAAGGTTTTCTAGTCGTAAGATAGAAAATGTAAAAATGGCAAATTGTTTAAGTTGATCTTATGAGATACACATAAATAAATGTAAAGAGCCTCTAGCAAATAATTTTGTGGGCATCTGATGAGATTAGAGTTCTGGGAGCTAGTTACAAGAGATGATGGTTGAAGGTCTGTGGAGTTGCCCTGATTTCCACCAGGAGTATTTAATTTGTAATTCACCCCAAAGTAACTATGCTCCATGTATAAAATACAGAAAAGATTCCATGCTACCATAAAATAAGGCATCACAATACTTATCTGCTAATCGTTTCAGCATACCGATTAAAAACCAATGTGCTGCAAAATGTTTTGTCCATTATCTCTTTACTTTTAATGTGGTTACTAGATATCATGTGTGTCATTTACATTTATCAGATACTACTAAAGTATGAAACTAGAGTATTAATTATATCAGTGCCGAAGCCAGAGTTTAAGAGCAAACAGAGCCGGCCATTGGAACACAACACAGGCACAAAGCAACAGAATAGTGATTGGGGACACAAGGCAGAGCTAACGGATTGGGAATGATAGCTGGGAAATGAAGCTTTGAGATATTTTCTGGAATGTGGTGTTAGAGTTGCAGTTACAGAAAGCCCTTGGCTTTCTTTGTGGGTGGAGAGGGAGCTGTTAAGGGCATAAACCAGTTCATATGTGCCAGTATTGTTCTTCAAAAACAATTATATTTAATAAACTTACAATAGTCCAGAGCCTTGAGGGAGTGTATAACTTTTTGTGTTTGAGTTTACTGGTTATTTTGCTGCTCATTTCTTAAATATCAAAACTAAAACAGTATTTGAAGTATTTCATGTATAAGCATTTCTTAAAATAAATTAGAAAAAAAGTTGCTTTTTTATTCAGGACACAGTCACCATATTTTGAGACATTGTATTTAAGCAATCTAGCCATCATAGGTGTGAATCATAGTTTGTTTGTGATAACTGCCCAATCCACGCACCCTTATGGAGCTTGACTCATGAGTGGCTTGTTTGCGCCAACGCTAAAGAGTCCCACGTGAGGCAGGCTCAGGCTATGTGTGTTTCCCTACTTCACATTTTATTTGTGCTCTCAATGTTCTTTTTAATATCAGTCTTCAGTTCTCACTTTGTGGAATATAATCAGAAGTTAGACCAAAGAAAGATACCAGGATCTTTAGAGAAAAGGCAAGTAATATTTTCTGACTTTGTCCCAATGTGTAAGTTACAGTGACAGATTTGTTTCTCAATGCAGGGGACGGCTAAGCTTTGCACCTGAGCTAAGTCCCCAGCCTATAGCTTTTGTTTTGAGATAGGATGTTACTATATAGCAGCTGACTTCAAACTTAAAATCTTCCTACCCTCACCTCTCAGTTGCTCAGATTACCCCGCCCCGCTCGCACACACGCATTGTTTTTTGGTCTTGTGTTGTAAAATGTGTGATCTAAAATTGTTTATCAGAGAACTAAAATTTCAAATAGTTAAAATGTAGCCGATTTCAATTTCCTTTTCACTTACTCAGGAGTGATGGTTCTGTTTTGGCTTGCTGGACAGGAATGATGCAGCTAGGAGGGTCATAAACCTCTCAGCTAATTCAAATTCAAGTTTCTCTTCTAGAACACCAAGCTCATGCATGAATTTAAAACTCTGCCTCTTTCTGTATTATGCTCCATGGCATTTTATGAACAGTAATAAGGATAAAGATAACGGTATAAATGATGACCAAAGAATGTTTACAAATGCTCAGCTCTGTTAGTTTATCATCTTGTTCAGAAAGTTTGGGGATGTAGCTCAGTTGTAGAGCTTTGTATTCAATTTTTAGTTCTGCAAACAAACAAAACAAAGCAAAACATAAAAACAAAAACAATTACAACACAAAACAGTCAAACTCATTTGAAATAGATGTATATATTTAATTACATAAAATATACATTTAAAAGCATACTAATAAAAAAATTATAAATTTCTTATTTCTGGTAAGGTTAATGAGCTTTGATCGATATCTATATAATTTTCATCATATTTTTGCCAGACTACCTGCATGGACAAGAATTTGCTTCATGTCTAATTTGTTATTGCTCTTAGCAGAAAATATGTTCTCAAATAAAAGTGACACAAATCTCACCTAGAGTTCTAGGGAACTTTCTGCACAATCTTTAGCGTTTGGATGAGCTCTTTATAAGGGTTGGTTAAAATCATGACCAACTTTTCTCTTAGGTTTCTTGTAATGATAATTCATCTTTCTGATCCTTATTCTAGCTGTCCCAACAAATGACCAAATTCATAGACATTGCCAAAGAATGTCACATGTGTGAAAGTATTTTAAAAGCAAACACTGTTTTCAAAATTAGATTCCTTGAATCTTCAGTTCTATCAGAAAAACCTATGATATTCTGATCATAGGCATGGAGTGATCCCACCACATAATACTAGGGCAGTTAGCAGTGTGGGGCATCACACCCCCAACGACTGCTTGAGGTGCTGCCACTTAATGTCTTCAGCATAAACACTAGCCTTGTTTACATAGGTGAAGCCTTTGTTAGTGCAATGAATGTTTTCAGAATTGGTTATTGATGATGACTTCGTCATGGTGGCAAAATGGAAAGGGATAAATTATCCATCAAATAGTATGTCCCATTCAGACTGACACTGAATTCTTGCATCCTTCACAGGGTATGGAGGCAAAACATTCTCTTTGGGTTCAGAGCAAGTGTCTATGGTCCATTCAAAGTATTATACAGGGTATATAAGCTACTGTCTGAATACAGGTAACTGGTCTTCCTCAACCTTTACCCTTTGCACCATGTGAGATAAAAGCTTTAAAATATATTGAAAAGACCCAGGTATTATTCAGTTATGATTTTATTTTATATAAAATAAATGTGAATAAAAAGTTCAATTTGTGCAATTATTATCACTATACAAACTATTTTGCATTTATCTTTATGAATTTTGTTAAAGGTGCATGTCTTTAAATCCAAAGATAGCTATCATTCCTCATACATTGTTATGTTGAATGCTGGTATTTACTCTGACTTTATTTGTTCCTGTAAAATCTGCAGTAGAGAGAGAGAGAGAGAGAGATCTACATTACTTAAACTTACATTCTATCATTTATCCTGTGCATTTTTAGAAAATTGAAATGAAATTTTGGACAAATCATTGTGTAGTAGCCTCCCATGAAATCGACTTTTCCTTTATAAAATCCAAAGAAAACACTGAATTTTATGCAGACTCTAAAATCAAAAGAATATTTGGACTGGGCTTGAAGCTAGAGAATGAGGAGGGAGAGAAATTGCTCCTGCCTAGCTTGCAACACTCTAGAGTTTTACATATTTCTAGGAAGACTTATTTAATTCATCTTGTCATGTGCTGACATTTAATAAACACCTCATTCCTTTCCAGGTATTTTAAACAGTGAGCTGCAGAAATAGTAAATCCCTGGCTAGTTAATGTTATTGAAATGACTAAACATTTATACAGCTCTTCTTGAAAAATAAGTTTAATGGAAAATTTTTCTATTTTAATATGACTTTCTTCATTCTCTGCACTGTGTACATGCACACACCTGCAATGTGTGCTACTCTGTGGGAGAAACATCCTTTATTCATGATGGTAATGATGCCTTCATAACATCATACACACGGTTCCATTCGAATGACATATAATTTATTATACTCTTTTATGGGCTAATATTTTTATGAAGATTATTCTCCCGGACCAACACAAAATATGTCTTCCTATGCACAGCACACATGCTCAAAGAATGTGAACACTTTGCGAATTTGCTGGCTAATGTGTAATCTGCAGGGAGTATTTGACTTCTGACAAATACCTCAGCTCAGGGGGCTGTATACAATCCGTCTATCAGATTTGACATTAGTGGTATCTACACAGACCTACCCAGCACACACCCTGCCTTTAAAGGTCTTACTATCCCTGTTATTGGTCTCACAGATGATAGAGTATGACACTCCATAAACAATGAGCTAGGCCTTTTGTAGGCTGCTTTGCTTTTCTTGGCTTCAAACTGCCACTGAATGTCAAATCAATTTGGCTCTCATTAGAACAGCTTTATATGTGCAAATGTATTTGGGTCTGGTTGCCACTTTTCCCCCTATTTTTTCCCTCCTTTCCATTCTTCCTCTTCTCTTTGAGATGATGTAATTCTTCTCTAATCCATGCCAACACCTGTTTCTTTAAAAGAGGGAAAGAGGAGAGAAAAACGAGAGACTAGGAAAAGGAGAGAACATGTTCAGCTCTGCTGCTCTCTATCACAATCAGCATGAACACCAGTCTGGCACATTGTGGCTCAAGCTTCCTCAGAACAAAGAGAAAATGCGTCGTTGCTGTGATACTGTACATCACAGTGCACAGATAAAGTCAGCAGTCTATGTAAACCTTGATCGCTGACGTCTGGGGACGATTGTCGAGATAGAGCAAGGTGTGTAAGCCGGTTTTATTGATAGGTGATGAAGCCAGCAAGTAAATCTGATGCAGTGCTTTAGGGAGTCTGAGCTAGAGTACCATGTTTGATGGAAGACTGTTTTCCTTGTGAGCTAGGAGAGAGAGAGAACACCACATCTTAAAGAAAGCCATTGACTTAAAGAGGCAGGAATCTTAGCTGTGACTGGAGACAGACAGAGAAAAGAAAAAGTATGGCTTGGCTGGTAGTTTTGTGTTGACCTATTTACATTTACATTACTGAGAAGTTTAACTGAAAATATTTTCCCCTGATGTGTCATTTTCCTACTAAAACGGGAGTGTATATGATGATCAATTGCATATTGAAAAAAAAGTATAAGATGTGTGTGGCTCAATCTTTGACGGAATTGACAGGTATTCTCCCTGAGTTATTGTCTCAAAAGAAATATAGGGTAGAGTGTGTTGAACAGACTCATAAGTCATATAATTACCATAAGTTTCAATACTGTTTTATGCCTATGTAGAATTCTAGAGATTAAGAGTACACATGTATGACATGGGCATTGCCTCACAAAACAAAGCTATCTAGCAACACCTTTCTAAGTCCTAGCCATGTGAAAACCTTAAAACCATCTGTTTCCTTGAGAAGTTTACATTCTAGTAGGGCATGCAGACAATGAAAGACAAACCTAAAAAAGTTTCTGGTATAATATCTACAATAAAATAATGCTGTATATGAAAATAGATCTTACAGAAGACACCTCAGTGCTCACAGTCACCTGTAACTCTAGTTTCAGGGATCCCAAAAACTGTTCTTTTGGTGAATACTTGCATGTACATGCATGTACCCACACACAAACACACACATACAGCTAATTAAAAATAAATATAAAGGGTCTGGAGATATGCTCATTGGCAGGCTGTTTGCCTAACACACATAACACACTAGGTTTCATCTTTAGCCCTCAAAAAAAGAGTATGGAGAGATAGATAAATAAATATATAGGTAGATAGATAGATGATAGATAGATAGATAGATAGATAGATAGATAGA